>JAJEJO010000931.1:571758-643335 GCA_020662805.1 Glaucomys volans | reverse complement strand
TACCCTAAAACAATTTTCTTATTTAGTTTTATGGTTTTTTATTTAATCACTGATGGTGAAAAAAGTGGTGTTTCATACTTGCATTAATTCCACACGGGCAGCATTTCAACTATATGTGGAGTTACACCAGTTTCAGGGATTAACTAAACCTCACAGCCTCCATATATAACATGGCTTTTATGAGAAAATGTATTCCCGGTTCCAATAACCCTTTTATATTTGAACTTCTGGTACTGAAAGTAGGGACTTGCTATCCAGTATCACTTGCACATTCAAAAACCTGACCACCATTGCAATGAATAGTGTTTGAGCACCTAAGGACGGATTCATCGAGAATGTTCTATTCAATATTCATTTGAAATATGAATACAACAGATACTGTTAAAACAAAAATCCCTGTATGTGCGTGCACGCACACACACACACACACACACAAAGATATACATGCATACAACACACAGAGTTGCAAGGTGTGAGTTGGATCAGAAATTAAAGCACTGTCTGGAATAACAGGTTCAGATTTATTGTATTGGGATTTGAACTCAGCAGCGCGGGGTTGTAAAATCCCTCCAGGGAAGTGATCTAGGCATTAGGGAAAGTTGTATTGTTTTCCTTCCAGGCCACTGAGAATATTTCAATCTTTTACTTTTAAAAAATCACTTGTGGGCTGGGGATATAGCTCAGTTGGTAGAGTGCCTGCCTTGCAAGCACAAGCAAGCACAAGGCCCTGGGTTCAATCCCCAGCACCACAAAAAAAAAAAAAAAAATCACTTGTGCTTTTTTTTCTTTTTTTATTTGTTCTTTTTTTAGATATACATGACAACAGAGTGTATTTTGACATATTTAAACATTCATGGAGTATAACTTATTCAAATTAGGATCCCATTCTTGTGTATGCACATGATGTGGAGTTACACTGGTCATGTATACATATATACGCATAGGAGAGAGATGTCCAATTCATTCCACTGTCTTTCCCATTTCCATCCCCCCTACCTTCCCTTCGTTCCCCTTTGTCTAATCCAGTGAACTTCTAGTCTTCCCCCCCACACACAACTTGTTGTGTGTTAGCATCCACATATCAGAGAGATATGTGGTTTTTGGGATTTGGTTTTTGGGATTGGCTTATTTCACTTAACATGATAGTCTCCAGATCCATCCACTTACCAGCAAAAGTCATAATTTTGATCATGAAAACATAGGAATGTGTCTGTATAAAGTCAAATTACTATTGATAGTTCAGATGGAAAATGAGGAGGAAATGCAGTGACTTAAGGAACAGACATCCTCAATCCCTGTGTGACCAAGGCTAAGTTACTTTACCTCTCTGAACCTCTGAATGCTCCTCTGGAAAAGAAAAGGTAGAGCCAGATTTATGTGGAAAAAGCAAAAAGTGCAGAATTTTGCCCCTTCTCTGGCCCCAGTCCGTCTACATTGTCGTGTCCACCCAGGCCCTGCAGCACCAGTCCCCAGCTGGGAACCCCTGACCCATTTCCTAGGTGAGAAGCGGCTCCAGCTCCCACACAGGCAGACGGATCACACTCTCACTTCCTCCTCGTTCTCCAAACATTTGGCAGCCTCCTGTACACACACCCTCACAGAGCTTCGTGCCACGGAGTATAAACAGTAACATCGGGGCCTGAAAGCATGAGGAAACAGCTGACAGGACCATAACAAAGGCCGAGAGCTCCGAAACGCGTCCAAACCACATTCACGGAGCGGCGGAGCCCCGCAAGAGGACTTCGCACCCCACCCGTGGTGCCCTTCTCCCACCTGCCAACTCTGCACCCCTGGGGGGCAGGACAGCAAGCCTGGATCGGGGGCCAGGATGGGTTTTCTTCCAGGGTACAGCCCCTGGGAATGTTTGCTGGCTGCAGTCAGGGCCACCAGCCCCCCTGGGACCCCCTGGGACCCAGTGTTCACAGCATCAAATGTGATGTCCAGGAAAAAAGCAGGAAGGGGAAAGGATGGCGTTGGGGGCAGGGGTGTATGGGCAGGAGACCCTCTGGATACCTGTGATACACTTTCATAATTCTAGAAGTTACGCACGGGTTTCTGCCACGCACGTTCGGAGGCTAAGCCAGGTCACACTAAGGACAGAGCTAGGCCAGCAACGTGGGCTGAAGACATTACTCTGCCCCTGACTTACACAGCCCAGGAGTGCAGGGACTTTGTCACTGTGTCTTGCCCACTATTGTGGGCACCGCTCCATGTTCATGAGGTCTTCAGTACCCCTTCGCCATGTGCTGGTTAATTGGCCAAAAGCAGGCTGACTTTGAGGGAGAGGAAGTTTATTTTAAATGTGTGGTCAATGGAGGATCAGAACAGGAAAAGAAACTATAGTTAAAATTGGAGAGCAAGTGGAAAAAGGGGTTCTATTGCCTGGTAGGTCAGTGCTGGAACTTTCCAGGACTGTAAACATTCACCCCTAGAAATCTCACTTCAGGCCACTGTCTGCCCCCAAAAGTTTTCAATACATTATATATAGGGTACAGCTATTGGCTCTCAGGGTGTGACACTGTGCAGTTTCCTCTGCTCATCTCAAAGGCCCAGCCTAGGAAAGGAGACTCTCATTGGCTGAGAGCTGGACACTGAACTCCAGATCTTCTTGGGACAACTTCTGGCCAGGCCAAGGCCCTCCCTCCCTCTGAACCTGAAGCAGTAGATGGTAGCAGCAAGAGGGGTGAAGGAGCTGGGCATGGTGGTGCACACCTGTAATCCCAGAGACTCGGGAGGCTGAGGCAGGAGGATCACAAGTTCAAGGACAGCCTAGGCAACTTAAGGAAACCCTGTCTCAAAATAAAAAATAAGAAGGGCTGGTGATATAGCTCAGGGGAAGAGTGTCCCTGAGTTCAATCACTAAAAGAGAGAGAGAGAGAGAAAGAGAGAGAGAGAAAAGAAAAAGAAGGAGGTGGGAGGAGGTGGGGAGGAGGAGGAGGAGGAAGAAGGAGGAAGAGGAGGAGGACAAGGCTGAAACCCCATGCCCTGTCCCTACTCCAACATCGCTCTTCTGTGGATGGCTCTCCCGTTTGATTTGTGCTAATTTTTGAAAAGAAGGTTCTAGAAGCTGTGACTGTCCGGTACCTCCAAGGACTTTAACACCAAGGGAGGTGTGAAGCTGCTGAGATCAGATGGTGCCATTAACAGCAGCCAGGGTGGAACCTCCCTGAATGCCTGGCCTTGTGAATGTCACAGCCTGTCGGCTCTGGTTGGTCTATCCTTAGGGCTTCTTGCACCAGGGAAAATGGGGGGACGGGGCACCTCCGGCCTTTGCTCTCCTATTTTCCTGCCTACTGAAATCTGTGCTAGAGCCCAATGTGGGCAAACCCGTGCGAGTTTCTCAGGATTCAATGAGATAATGCACGGGGAGAATTCAGCCCGGAGAACAGGTAAGCATTCTACAAATATTTATTAGCCTTTATTATGTGCCTCGTACTGTTCTAAGCACTGGGAATCCAACTCTGAGCAAAATTAAATCCTGTTCATCCAGACCTTCCATTCCTCTGAGGGAGTCAGAACATGAGTAATATAGCTCAGGTGCTATGAAAAATAAATAAATAAATAAATAAATAAATAAATAAATAAATAAATAAGAGTGAAGTAATGAGAAGCCACCACCTCAGCGGCAGGGCCAGGTAAGGCCTCCCTGAAGGAATCCACACAACAAAGAGCCCCAGGACCCTGGAAGTAAGGGAGCCACGTCCCTGGTAGGGAGTTCGCCAGGAGGTTTGGCTGGGCCCAAACACAGCAAAACGGAGAGAGAAGGAGGTGGGGTATGGTACGAATTTTCTAGAAGCCACACCCTTCCCTCTTACCTGATGCCAAGGAGTTGCTTGTTGTCCTCAAGGGCTGCTGATTAAATATTATTTCCAGAGCCTCAAACCAACATAGCAGCCCACTATGTGGTATGCTTTTTAAGGGGCTCTTCTCCCAAAAGCCAGTGTCTCTCAGATGGTACCTCAGTTTCCCTAAGTCTTCAGAAGCCTAGAAACCAAACCACATTCCCATGAATTTATTAATCTGGCACTTACTGGTTTGAGTCCTTGAGAGGGAAAGTTCTTTAACCTCTGTCAGCCTCAGTTTTCTCCCCTCTAATATGGAGATTAGAATGGCACCGACCTTGGTGGAGGCTGTGGGGGTAATAAAATGGGATTATCCAGGAGAGCACTTAGCACAGAGCACAGCATGCAGAAATATTTGCAACAGACCCCAGGTCACATCCTTTATCTCTCTGTATACTAGAGTCTTGACCTTTAAACCCCTCTGGTGCCAAGATGGCTGTAGCTGTGAGACTTTCCAGCCCCTACCCGAGGAATTAAGACCCAAGGGTCATTAATAGTACATTTCTATACCAGAGAAATAGGAAAACATATCATTGGAGAACCTGATGGAGACTCCCCTCCTAGAAAAGCCCGGATTCTTGGAAAGCACTGCTATTGTTGCCACCTAAGTTCTTTTCGTGCTATTTTCAAGAAAGTTCCCTGATCTGCCCTGGGAACATACTCCCCCAGCCCCAAAGCTTCAGATGGAAGCCTCTCCCAACTCCAGGTAGAATCAATGACCTGGAGCTCAACCCACAACACACCCCACAGCAATTTGCTCAAGGATAAGTTCATAGTCCCAAATGAACCAAGAAAGCTAGGCCTGGATTTTGGTCTGGGAGAAGAGATGTTCTCTTTACTGCTGAAGAAGACCTCAGAAGACATGAATTAGTCATTACAGCTTTCTTCCTCTTTAAAATCAGCATACCTCTGCTAGCCTGCGAATTTTAACTCAGGAGTCAATGCTCAGAGACAAAGGATTATCTGATATACATGAAAGCTTTTCATACATGGAAAAGTTCTTTGCAAATTGTCAATTATTTCTAGAACTTCTAAATTCAAACTACAAAACATGACTAAGCTCTCCATTTACTGAGTCTCTTACTCTGCATCATTTGTTTTCTATGCATTACTGAATATTATTGAATTCAACGCGACCAATTGTCCTTTGAGGTGGTAATTATTTCATTTCCATTTTACAGATGAAGAAACTGAGGCTTAGTAAGGCTAAGTATCCTACACACACTCAGTTTGCTAGGTAGTCACACGACCAGAGAACTGCAAAGTATAACTTGTGTGATCTCTTGGGCCTCAGCAGATTTGGTGTACAAGATGAGGTCACGCTAGGGGTCATTCCCAAATTTAGCTGAGTCGTGCAATTATTTGGGTGTAGGTTCCTTTCTACTCACAAATACCTCATGCTACCCCTCCTTTGTCCTTCTCTCTCTCCTATCTCGGGTCCCAGACACCTGTATACTAAAACAACTCCCCCCATTCCCCACAGCCTCATGCAAATCACTTAGAGGAGACCTGGGGGTCTCCACCCAACAAGTTCAGTTTCCAGAGTGAAGCAAGATGACCCAGCTATGACTAAGTCCTGGTCAGCCAGTCGCAGAGCCTGCCGCTTTCCACACTGTAGGACTGGTTGGCTTCCCTTCTTAGCTCCACTCTACTTCACACTCATACCAGGCTCGACCTTTCCTCCAAATTCATCTTGGTCCTTGGAGAAGTAAGGTCCTTCTCGACTCTCCTCAATGTATGAAGTACATTCTCTTTGAGTATAGCAGATCTACCTCCTATGCTCTTCTTCTACTTTGGCTTGTGGGTCCCTGTAAGCTGTTCATCCTACCCTTCAGACATACCACCACTAGCTCCTCCTCCTCCTGCCATCTCCTAACTCTGGAAAGTCAGAGTCTAGGCCTGGTCCCCATGCCATTTTCCCTTCACAATCTCTTCCTCAAGTAAGACATTCCCTCCTGACTTCAGTAACCACTTATGTGAAGACAGACCCTAACAAAATTCCAGGCCTGGCCTCTTTCCAACTGTCCACTTAGAATGCTCTGTCATCCCAACCCCTCAAGCTTAGAAGAGCCCCAAGTCCTGACAATCATCTCTCTCTTCAAACTCCCCTATGTAGCCGGGTGTGGTGGTGCACGCCTGTAATCCAAGCAACTTGGGAGGCTGAGGCAGGAGGATCACGAGTTCAAAGCCAGCCTCAGCAACTTAGCGAGGCCCTAAGCAACTCAGTGAGACCCTGTCTCTAAATAAAATACAAAATAGGGCTGGGGATGTGGCTCAGTGGCCGAGTGTCCCTGAGTTCAATCGCTGGTTCAAAAAAAACCCAAAACTCCCCTATGTATGTCAGCACATCTGTTGGTTTTTACTCTGTGGGAAGCAAACGTGGCCAGGACTCTGCCCTCATGGGTACTGCTGAGCTCCACCCTCCCTCTCCAGATTGAAATGAATTGTCCTGTAACGGGGTGGCTAATGTGAGTCTGTGGCAACTCCAAATCTCAGTGACTTAACACAATATAAAGTTTGTTTCTCAATCCTGCCCCAGACCAGTGAGAAGCTGAAAGTGAGGAACTCTGCTCCACATAGTCATTCAGGGACCCAAGCTCCTTCAAGGCAGTGGCTCTGACACCTCATAAGGCCTGGCGTCCTCCACTGCATCTCAGCATCCAGTCAGTAGATGAAAGACAAGAGAAGTGTGACCCATCACAGGGAGGTTTTAGAGATCTGGCCTAAAAGCCTGTCTGTGGCCACATTCCGTGGATTAGAACTCAGTCACATTGTCACCATCTAACTGAAAGAGAGGCTAGAAAAATGTGGACTAGCTCTGAGCCCTGGAGGAAAAATTGTCAGGGGGGTTGGTGAATACATAGCAATGACCTAAGAAGAGCTGTCAGCAGCTCCCTGAGAGATCCCAGTCTTCTCTCCTCCAAGCAGCTCCAACTCAGCTGCTCAAATGCCCCTGTATATCAGCTTAACGACACTGACCCACATGACTGCTAGCTCTCTTGCATTCAAGGGACACTCATCTAATAGCATAGTTGTGCCAGTTACTTTGTACCAGAGGTACAAAGGCACATTTTTATAAAAATGACCCCGCCCTCTGGAAGATCTCATCTTGTAAGAACTCATTCAAACCTGAGGAAAACATTTACTACACTATTATTTCACCCTTTATTTTTAATTTTTTTGTCTTTATTTTTGGTGCTGGAGATTGAACCCAGGGGCACTCAGCCACTGAGCCACATCCCCAAGCCCTTTTAATTTTTTATTTTGAAATAGTCTCACTAAGTCGCTTAGGGCCTCACTAAATTGCTGAGGCTGGCTTTGAACTTGCAATCCTCCAGCCTCAGCCTCCGGAGGTAGTGGAATTACAGATGTGCACCACCATGCCAGGCTATTTCACCTTTTAAAAGTCCTTTCCTTTGTCAAATATGCAGGAAGGTGCCTAAAAAACATAAGGACCTAATACATATGTCAACCACTTGTTACTGGGGGACAGATAGTATCACCTGTGCTCCCCAACATGAATCATCATGCATCTTCCTTCATCTGTTAGCTCCTAGAATCATTCTCTAGCCACTCTCCTCCAAGAATGATGTCTGAGGAAGTCTGGCGTCTCCATATTTTGAATTTTTGCTCCAGTTGCCAAGCAGAGTATCTGCCATGGATCTGCTCTAGATCCAGAGTCAACTACTAAGAGGCCCAGGCAGTAGGTACTTCCTTATCTCCAGAACCACCCAGGTGTTCAGTGATGCGGCCTTGGAATTTATAATGGAGGTCCTGACTTCCTTGATCTCCAACCAGGTACCATGAATGAGGAAGTGGGTGGTGTGTTCTGTCCCTGTGCAGCATCAGGCACACCTGGGTGCTCTTCGGAGTGGAAGCACATCAGGAGGTTTTGATTGTCCAGCATTTAGCTTCCTGGATCATTTGGGGGCAGGCCCCTGATGGGTGGCTTCACCCACCACCAGGAATGGAAATGAGGAGATGATCTTTCTGCCTTCCTCCATGCTGACCAGGTCTGGGCATGTGACCTAGGCTTAGCTAATCAGATGTCCTACCAGGATTCGAGTCTAAAACAAGTGACTAAGGCATAGTAATAATGCAGGAGCATTTGAGGAAGCAGTAGGTGGTGATCTGGTGCTAGTGGTGACCATACTTTGGAAGCCTAGAACAATGTGGCAGCAGTTTCGGGTCAGCCAGACCCATCTAAAAAAGCCCTTGTGCCTGGCTGTTTTCCAAGCCAGCTTCTCCAGCCCTTCAGTAATTCTGTGAGCCCCTGATAGCCTTCCTGTAATTTCTCTTTCTTGCCTAATATCTTTGTCTCCTGGCAAAGCCCTGAATAATGTGAAGTCAAGCAACCTCAGATTTAAGATTGTTCAGACTGGGCCCCTCCGTGGGTCCCCCTGTGACCAAAGCAGTCTTTACTCCAACCTGCCTGCACACCTGGCCCAACAAATCCAGCCACCTCCCGTCCAAGCAGGATCCTGAGAGGTCATCTCAGTCATCAGGAGAGCTGGCTGCTGTCAGAGGTCAGAGCAAACTGCAGGAGATGAGCTGCAGAGGATGGCGTTCCTCAGAGAGAGACTGAAAGCAACCTCAACACAACGCAGGCAGAATTTCAGAGGATGTGATGGGCTCTTCGGGAGCAGAATCACTGTGACTCTCCGGCATCCTAAGAGTCTTCTTAAGTACAGAGGACTCATTTGGGGAAGTTTTGGAACTCTTTCCTACTCCTCCCAAACAATGTACAGAAAGCCATCTTGGACCCCTCGATGCAATCTGATGGTGCAGGTATGGATCCATGCTTTACAATACACAGAAACCCACCTGGCAAGGATAAGAACGTGTCCAGAGTTCTAAAACAAACTGTCCTTGCTCATTCTGCACTGAACATCTACCTGATTGGGAATATTTTGCTTCTATGGTTTGGATATGGTTTGAATGTGCCCCCAAATGTTCATGTGTTGGGGTTTGGTCCTCAGTATGGAGGTGATAGAACTAGGAGGGGCCTAGTGGCAGGTGGCTAGGTCATTGGGGGCACTAACCTTAGAAGGGACTAATGCTGGTCTTGTGGAGTGAATTCTCAAGAGAGCAAGTTGTTATCAAAAGAGAAAAACTGGCCCCTCCCACTCTGGCTTCCTGTCTCACTGGTAATTGCTCCCCCAGATTCTCTCACCATGAAGCCATCTGCCCTGGGGCCCTCACAGAAGGCCAATTTGATGGTGCTATCCAATCTTGGACCTTCAGTCACTGAAACTATGAACTAAATAAACCTATTTTCTTTATTAAATAGCTAACCTCACCTAATTTGTTACAGCAACTGAAAACAAACTAATAAATTTCTTCATTGCCTATAAAATTCAATTCACTGTAAGTATTGGTTTAGCATCTGCTGTGTACTAGGTTCTGGACACCATAATGAACAAGCTGTGCCCTTCTCCTCAAGGGACTTGCCACCTTTTCCTAGGAAGAGGGAGAGTGTTACTAGGGAATAAAACTAAGAATCCCAAATCTTTTAACCAGAGGAAATTAGATTTCATTGTTTCTCCCTAACCAGCATCCATTCCCCCTTATTCTGGAAAAATTCTGACCTTCCCCTAGGGGATATCTTATTTGGATTCACTGACAGCAGACCCTGAAGCACAGATTCAAGTGCAAATGGTTTATTTGGGAGGTAATCCAGGAAGCAGTACTAGAGAAGTAGAAAAGTGAACCAGAAGAGGAAGCCAGTCTATAAAAACTGTGTTATCACTCAAGTGACGATTCTGAGCAATTGGAACTTAATCCCACTGGGAAATTCTGAGAAACACTGTAGAACATGAACCTCAGAGTTATCCCCCACAAAAGAGCTGGGTATGTATGTACCAACTCTGACAGCCATTGGTTGACAACTGCTCCTCAGACATGTTAACTCTCCAGCACTCTGGCCTTTCTTGAAGGTATTCAGAATGGGCTCTGATAGTCAGAAATGCCCAGAAACAAAGAGAGGCAGGTTTTAACATCACATTGTTAACTGAATCGGCATCCACTGGTTCAGTGGTAAGGGTCAAGGGGATGCCGATGAGGCACTACCTTAGACCATTTTCTGCTGCTTTAACTGAACACCTGAGATTGGATAATTTGTAAACAATAGAATTTTCTTTGGCTCATGGTTCTGGAGGCTGAGACCAAGAACATGGTACCAGCATCTGAAAAGAGCCTCCATCCTGCCTAACAACATGGTGGAAGGGCAGACAAGCATGCACAAGACCAAGAAAATCAGTGAACTCATCCTTTTTATGAGAAATCATTCCCACATTAACTAACCCATTCTCAAGATAACAACAGTAATCCATTCATGAGGGCAGAACCCTCATGATGTAATCACTCTTAGAAGTCCCACTTGGTACTGTTATAATTACAACTAAATTTCAACATGAGTTTTGGAGAGGACATTCAAACCATAGTAGGCATGAATAGTAACGGCTACAGCTACTGTATTAGTCTAATTTTCATTACTATGACAGAATACCTGAGGCAGGCTACTTTATAAGAAAAAGGTTTGTTTGGGCTCATAGTTCCGGAAGTACAAGGTGTAGAAGCCTCATTAGGTGATGACCTTATTGTCAGTAGCTGTCCTGAGGCAGCACAGAGCATTACTTGGCAAAAGGCAGGGAAGGCACATGTGTGTTTATTTTCGTGATCGCTTTCCCTCTCCTTACAAAGCCACCAGTATTCAAGCATGGAGGTTCTGCCCTCATGACTGTCTAATCACTTCACAAAGGCCTACCTCTAAGCACCATGGCAGGATTAAGTTTCTATCCTTCTTACCCCTTAACATAAAATTTTGGGGATTAAGCTCCTGCATGTGTTGGGGTCACCATCCTTCATGTGGTCAGACAGAGCTGAACTTGCCCCATGGGGCCACATCCCAGACCTGGTCAGTGAGACGCCCAACATTCTCCTGATCATGGCTGTAGCTCTAGCAGAGTAAGGGGACAGTTTCTCATGTCTCAGGCTGAGCCAATCAACCAGCCCAGTCCTGAGGATTCCAAGAATTCTGCTGGGAATATTAGGCAAGAGATTGCTTCACTGAGAAGATATAAGCTGGGAGTTGCCAGGAACCACCACATGGAGAAAGCCTGTGGAAGGTGAAGCCAGTGCAGATGAATCAGAGCAATGAGATGAAGAGAAACTGAACCCTGATGAGATCTTTGGAGCACCTGGATCCAGCCATGTATCAGACTTAGGCCTTGGGCTTTTTAATTAGATCAAGTGATAAAGTCCCTCTTATCTTAAGTTAATTTGAGTTGCATGTATCTATCATCTGAAGCTAAAACAGCCCTGATGAATCCGTGGGGCAATCAGGCTTCTCCAAAATATGATCCTGCTTCAAATTTCTGTCGTGTTCACCTACAGTGCTTCTACTCTAACCCCGATCTACTTCCAGACTTATAACTGACTGTCTGCCCCATCTTGTTTATGCTCACACCTCCGCCCACACCAGGTACCGCTCACCTCCTTCCCACCCTCCGGGACTCCTGCTTCCTCTTCACTGTCTGAATCCAGCCCATTGCTTAAGACCCAGCTCTGGCCCTGCCTCCTCAAAAGGCCATTCCAACTACCCCAAACCAAAGCTGTCCTCTGAGCTCCATCACCATGCATATCTACACCATTTGCTTGGTGCTCACCAAGTGTAGTACTCTTCACACTGAGAGAAGAGGTATTCCTGGCTCCCTTTCAGGACTAGAAGCCATCTACAGAACCGTCTGCATCTTTCACAGTGCTCAGAATGGGCTCACACTGTAGTAGGCAAAGCAATATTCTGGTTGACCCAAATCCCTTTTCAGAAGAATCTTAAATAGATGGTGGTCACCATTTTGGTTGGTTGAGTGAAGAACCTAGAACACAGCGTTTCTTACTTCTCCATTTTGCCTAAAACTGAGATGAGTGCTGTTGAGGGAAAGTAGCACGGGGTTAGAAAGATTACATGTGATAACAACAGAAACTTGAATTGGGACCACATTTTGGAGAAGCTTGATTGCTTCATGGATGAGTCAGGACTATTTTAGTTTCAGGTGATAGACATACCCAATTTAAATTAAGATAAAATTGGAGATTGATACCAGGGAATCCACCACTTCATTTGCACTGTGGGAGCACTTTTTCCTGAGTATCAAAGGCCACAGCTCACAGGCCCCCTTGGAGGGGGGACCTGTCATTTGTGGTTTCCCAAAAGACTTCACATAATCTCTCCATATTTGAAGGTTTTTCACATTGAGTCGTTTTGCATGTCTGTAATCATTGCTCACCTTTTCTTGCTGCTGGGTATAAATAGGTGACAGGTTTCACCATTTAGATGTACCCACATGAGACTGCTAAGGAAGTGAGCTACGTGAGGAAACAAGAGGGGTACAGGCATGCCTTGTGGGCCTGCCTGGTGGCAGGTGCAGCAGATTTCTGGAATTAGAGGTGACCCAGTGACAGCTCCCTGACTGTAGCAGAGGCAAGCATGGCTCGTGGCAGGCTGTTCCAGCAGCTCACTTCCAATCCCATCCTACAGAGTGGCTCCTAGAGCTGGTCACAGAAGTTCAGCCTGGAACCTGTTCCTCCAGTCCTTCTGAATATTCCGCAATCTTCCCAATATCCCCAAATAAACCCCTTCCTGCTTAAACCAGCTAGAATGAACTCTGTTGCCTGCAAGTGAGCACTTTAAACAAAGCAACTGATGTCCACTCCTTGACTGAGTGGCTTTCTCATGTCCTCAGGTAGGAGCTGGAATTACATGACCTCACCTGGCTCATGGCTGGCTTCAGTTCCTCCATGGGTCAAAATCCCTGGGGCCTTTGGGTTTATCTGCCATTGCATTCCTCAGGAGAAGGGAAGGGTCAAGTAGCAAGACCAGATGGCCCTGGAAAATCCTCCTGCGTTCCTGGTATTCTGGAGGTTTTCACTAGTTAGAGTGGGGATTCACCCAGTCACCCCTAAGGTGACTTTTACTTGACTGGAAGATTTCACTGAATGAATGTCAAATTATTTTTGATCTCCTGAAGATATTCAAGGCACTAGGATTTCAAGATTTAAAAAAGTACCCAACTCTTTTCCCACTGAGAGGCTGCCTCAAACTCTGCAGACCAAGTTCCCCTCCTCAGGTTCCTCTTGTTAGCTTCTGACTCAGCAAATTTTCCCCTTCTCTTGGCCTCTCGTAGTCCTTCCTCAGTTCCCCCACCCCTGCTGCTGCATTGATGCCTAGGTCACATTTTCCCCTGGGGTGCCTGGACACTTCCCAATAAAATTTGGCCATGTGTCTGGGGTCCAGGGGTTCAGGGCTAGTGTTAGGACTGGGACTCATTTTCATAAATGCCTTTCTCATCTGCCTGAATTCTAAGGAAACCCTTTTTTCTGCTTCCCATTCTCTGCTCCAGCTGGCTTTGGCCTGGGCCAAGGAATTCCCCGATCAGCAAATTGGGATGCTTGTCCAAACTTTACGGCCTCCTTTACGGGTGCCACGGGGTACAGAGCCATGGGATTCCCTGATCTTCTAGTGTGGAAGCACGTTCCCAGTTTTTCTCCCTGTGGTCGCCAGAGATGTTCCACAGAAAGTCTCCCCTAAAACCCTCCCTGTCATTCATTCACCAAACATTTGCTGTCCTGGACTGAATCCGTCAGGGAGCAGGTTCAGGATGGCTTGCCAGGGGCCTGTCATAGATAGGCTCTTCTGGACAAGTCCTTGCCAACAGTGTAAGGGGAAACAAGGTCCCAGGAGGCCCCCAACTGTCTGATCACCTGACCTTCTTGGCTCCATTACAAGGACGTCCTGTTCCTCTTGGAGTGATGGCCCTATTGAGGAAGTGACCATCATATCTGGGACAGGGAAAAAAAAAGCTATTTCAAATTCTGAAGAAATCATTCACGACTTGAAAAGGTTAGCAGCCTTTTCAGGAACTGTCTGGACAGTGAATAAAGACCAATCCCAAGGGCAGGCAACTGGAAGCTTACATCGCTAAGCAAAGAAGGACAGGCTGGAGGGACAAAGGGGACAGGGGTTACCATGTAGATCCTTGAGGTGAAACATTTCTGGCCAGCCATGAAGTGACCACAGGGAGGGATCAATATATGTGACCCTTGAACCAAGATGCAGAGGCTTCTCCACACTCCCAAGGGATCACTGTCACACTCACAGAATGTGTGGGTCCTCTTAGAGGTTGGATCTGGAATGTCCCCCCAAGGCCCTGTGTTAGAGGCTTGGGCCCAGCCTGCGGTACTATTGGGAGATCTTCAGGTCATTAGCGGTGTGTCCTTGAAGGGGACAGCGGACTCCAGCTCCTTTTTCCTCCTCTCTTTATACCCTGGTCATGAGGTAAGTGGCTTCCATCTGCCACATCCTTCCCACCATGATGCATTTCCCTGCCACAAGGCCAATTGATCACGCACTGAAACCTCCAAAACTGTGAGACAAAATAAAACATTTCTCTTTTGAAGTTTATTTATCTCGGGTATATGTTATAGTGATGGAAAACTAACACATGCAAGTTTCAAAAGTATATTGAGCAACAAGAGTACCCAAAGGCTATGAGGTCTCTCCTTGGCGGATTAGCTTTCCCGGAGAGTGATGAGAGATTTAATGAGCCTCTTCTTTACATTTTCTTCAGAAATTCGGGGACTCAGATGCAAAACTGATCATTTCCAGCACTAGAGTACACTGAGGGAAGAGCAAGTTATATTCAGAAAGCTCATGGACCCACACATACTGCCCAGCCAGTGGCTTGGCCACCATGCTTCAGGAAACAAGAAAAAGGAGGAAGGCCTTATCTTGGGGAGATCACCTGTGTTTTCAGGGCTTTGCAGTTTTCCTGAGTCTGTCTAGTACATTGAAGGTGTTCAATACATATTTATTGCATGAATGGTTTATTTTATGTTGAGAATTTTAATGTCATTCTGCATTCTCATTTTTCTCAAGAAAATGTATCCATGTGTCCATTGGAGTCTTGGGGTCATGGAAAGATCCTGACTCAACATAATGATCTCTAGTTCCATTCATTTTCCTGCAAATGACATAATTTCATTTTTCTACATGATAAATTTTAAAAGAGACAATAGAAGGTAGAAGGGTGATGTGTCTTACCATAAGCCTGGAGACCTCTGCATTTATCTCTAGGAAATCCCAGCCCCATCCTGTGGTCTCTTCATCAATTATGCAAAATCAGAGAAAAATAATGTTGCTTCCAGAAATTCCAAGGCAACACTGCATTAAGCACTTAAGTTGAAGATGGCGGATATTTGCCATTATTGCAACTCCTTTGCATTCTGCATCCATGAGACATTACTAATCTGTACCATATGCCCTCTGAGTCTTTTTCAACATGCATTCCATAAACCACTACCAAACAACTACAATCCACATACGCAAAAAACTCAACTTACCATCCCTCTTATAGTTCATTTGTATCCCAAATCAATCTGTAAATCCTTCCTACTCTTTGTAATACTGGTAAGCATTGAAATTACAGAACTACAGATCTGAAAGGGAACTTAGAAATCATGTAGTTTAATTCAAAATATAAGATGAGCCTGGGGCATCTTGCATTGCAGAAGTCCAGAGAAGTTAAGCAATTTGCCCAAGGGCAGAGTGTTAGCTAATGCCATTAACTGCTCCTTACATCTGTGTAATGCTTCAGAGATAGCAAGACTTTCACCTGAAGCATCTCCTATGATCCTTCCTTCATTCATTCAGTAAATATTTGTTGAATTCCTCTGATGTTCCATGTACTATGCTTGAGATTAGGAAACCAGAAGTTGAAAGAGAAAAAAAGAGCAAAGAAAAGTTTCGATTCCCTCCTTAGATTAAGTAGAAAGTCTTAAAATAACTCCATGACCTGAGCAGGGCAAAAGGTACTATCCTTAGCTTTTTAGGGACAAGATGGATGACAATTAAGAAAAATTAATGTGGCACTACTTATGTATGGTAGTGCTGGCATTCACAACATCCCTCAAGTCTCCAATTTTGGATGAGGTTACTATTGCTGTGACATGTGGGGACCAAATTTCCAGACCCATTAGGTATTTCTGTATCAGTTCTCTGCCCATTTGGAGATGCTCAAGGTATGAAGGAATCTTTCTGATTCTCTTTATTTAGGGAATGTTGGTAAAGTCTCCCAACTCTCTTGAAATGATTTCAAAGGTCTTTTTTCTGTAAGCTTCTGACCCCCTATTTCCACAGCCCACATATGGTGGGAAGAACACAGATATGGGAGTGCTGAGTCCTGGATCATGTCCCTACTAACCAGTTGGTTCATCTTGGGCAAGTTACGTCACCTGTGTAGGTCTCAGTTTCCCCATCTGTAAAGGAAGTAGGTTGAGCCATGAGATCTCTAAGCTTCCTTCCCATGACATATATGATTCTGTCTGACCAAAAGAGAGGCATGCTGTTCAACCACACTTTACCTCCTCCTTTGACCCCATATTCTATGTAACAGCTGGCTCTGCATTCCAGACCCACCAAGAAAACAGTCCCTCTTGTCTAGCAAAGCTTAATATCCCAAGTTCTCATCATAGATCCAGCTGACCATGTTCTCCAAGGTAACTCATTCAGCCTCCACTTGTCATAGTTGCTTCTTCCCTCCCACACAGTGATACGATCAAGGGGGAAGCCAGAAACTAAAATGCTTTGAAAATACTAAGATGTACTATCAAGCTGGGAACACTGGTATACACCTGTAATCCCAGCAACCCAGGAGTCTGAAGCAGGAGGATCTCAAGTTCAAGGCCAACCTCAGGAACTAAACAAGATCCTCAACAACCTAGGGAGAACCTGTCTCAAAATAAAACAATAAAAAGGGCTGGGGATGTAACTCAATGGTAAAGCACCCCTGGTTTCAACCCTCAGTACCTAAATAAATAAATAAGATGTGCTATCAAGAAGGGGAAAAATGAAGAAATGAAGTTGACCTGAGTAGTTTTGAGAAATGATGTTTAGACTGGAATCTGTAAGGCTAAAGACGAAAAGAGCTCTGCAAACATACTGTACTCTGTACTCTGGTTGACAAATTAGTTTCTCATAGGGGATGGAGGAACAATTCTGAAACTACTCTAGAACATTAGAGTTGTACAAATGAGGAAATAAATTGTTGAGGGAGCCAGGTTTCTCACTCTCAGAGAAAGAAGTGAGAGTGAAGAAAAGTAGGAGGCCAGAATGAAGGGGAATTGTTTTAGAGTCAGAGATATCTCATTTTTTAAAATTTATTTAATTTTGATTCATTGAACACAAATGGAATACAGCTGTTGTATCTCTGGTTGTACACAAACTAAAGTCACACCATCTGTGCATTCATACATGTACACAGGGCAATGATGTCTGTCTCATTCTGTTATTATTCTTACCTCCCCACCCTGACCCCACCCCTCCCTTCCCTCTATGCTATCTATCCTTCCTCCATTCTTGCCACCCTTCCACCCCGCATTATGCATCATCATTCACTTATCAGAGAGACCATTCGGCCTTTGGATTTTTGTGATTGGCTAATCTCACTTAGCTAACAGTCTCCAACATCATCCATTTACCTGCAAATGCCATAATTTTATTCTTCTTTAGGGCTGAGCAATATTCCATTGTGTATATATACCACAGTTTCTTTATCCATTCATCTGTTGAAGGGCATCTAGGTTGGTTCCACAATCTAGCTATTGTGAATTGAGCAGCTATGAACATTGATGCGGCTGCATCACTATAGTAATCTTATTTTAAGTCCTTTGGGTATAGGCCAAGGAGTGGGATGGCTGGGTCAAATGGTGGATCCATTCCAAGTTTTCTAAGGAATCTCCACACTGCTTTCCAGAGTGGCTGCACCAACTTGCACTACCACCAGCAATGTGTGATGTACCCTTTTTCCCCACATCCTCACCAACACCTGTTATTGCCTGTATTCTTAATAAAAGACATTCTAATTGGGGTAAGATGAAATCTTAAGGTGGTTTTGATTTGCATTTCTCTTATAACTAGGGATGTTGAACTTTTTTTCATAAATCTGTTGATTGCTTATAGATCTTCCTCTGTAAAGTGTCTGTTCATTTCCTTGGCCCATTTATTGATTGGGTTATTAGTATTCTTGGTGTAAAGATTTTTGGAGATATCTCATTTTTATTTAAAGATATATATAGAAATAAATAAGACATGCACATACACATGAGTTAGTATACATGGACCTATTTCCTATCTCGGTCCACCAACAGGACCTAGAAGCAATGGCACTCCAGTAGCAATGAGCACTCCAGCACTCTGAAAGCTGGTTTCTAAATACCACGCTCCAATAAAAAGAACCAGGGCTCCTTGGAGAAAGAACTGATTCTAGGATGGAAGCAAGGGAAATACAAGGTGGATCAAGAGCATAAGAGAATCTTGCAGTTCCAGAAAGTTAGCAAATGGGGGCGGAAAATGAGGGCATGTCAAAAGAACATAGGAGTCATCCTGACAGAGTTGCCAAGACCAAGACAATTTGGGCACCAAGATAATAAAAATATTAGATTATAGCCCAAAGAAGAAGAGACCATGAGATCAAACTTCTGTAAATAAATAATTGAATAAATAAATCAATTACAGAAGAAAACCAAAAAGAACTACAGAGAAGAGAAAAGTTTTCTTTAAAGATAAATGCAAATCATAGATAGTCTCCCTTCTCCAGGAAGTACAACTTCATTTTCCTACCTTTGAGTGTGGTCTGTACTTAGCCACTCACTTCCAGTAAGCATAGAAAGGGAAAAGCAGTAGGTTCACCCTGGAGAAACTTGACAAAACCCCCTTAGCCTTGTGATCCAAGTTCACCTCACCATCAATAAGTCATGTTGATAAGTCATGTTGATATCATGCACCTCCTGATCTGGTGCACAAAGAAACAGCTTTCACCTCTCCACTGAGCTTCCCCAAAATCCAAAACCATGATCTGATCTTGAGAAAACCTCAGACAAACCCAAACTGAGGGACATTCAATACAATACCTTGAGGTGTCATGGTCATGAAAAATAAGAGACTTTTCACGGATCAGAGGAGATGTGACAACTAAACGCAATGTGCTAACCTGGATTTGAACCTGGAACAGAAAAGAAGCCTTAGTAAAAAGAAACTGGAGATATACTCCATCATATATAATGTATCAAAGTGTGCTCTACTGTTGTGCACCACCGATTAAAACAAATTCTAAAAAGAAAAATAACTGGAGAAATCCAAGTGTAGTCATCTGTAGTAAATGGTATTGTACCGTGTTAGTCAACTTTCCATCACTGTAACAAATACCTAAGAGAACGAACTTACAAAAAGAAGACGTTTCTTTTGGCTCACAGTTCTAGAAGTTTCCTTTTAATTGCTCGATTCCATTGCTTTTGGGTCTGTGGCGAGGCAGCACGTCATGGCAGAGTACTTTGTGGAAGAAGCTGTTGACTTCAGAGCCAAAGCAGAAGAAGAGTCAGGAAGAGGAAAGGGCTGGGGTCCCACAATCCCCTTCAAAGGCAAGCCCCCAGTGACCTAAAGAGCTTCCAGGAGGCCCTGCCCACCTCTTTTAGGTTCCACCAACTTCCAATAGCACCACTGGCTGGAGACCAAGCCTTTACACAGGGGCCTTTGGGGAGCATTCCAGATCCAAACTATAACATGCACCAATAATAGTGTCTTAGGAAAACCCAGATAAATGTAACCTGAAAGAAAGGCAAAGCTGGAATTCTAAACCACTAATCACAGGGTGTTGTCACAGTGGCCAGGGATCAGATATGACACTGTTTGAAACACATTAAAAAGAAGCCGGGGGTCTGGGGATATAGCTCAGTTGGTAGAGTGCTTGCCTTGCAAGCACGAGGTCGGGGGTTCAATCCCCAGCACCGGAAAAAAAAAAAAAAAAAAGAAAAGAAGGAAAGAGGCCAGGGCAAAGGCAGGGAAGCCTGGGTGAGAACTGACGGGAGTGGGGACAGGGCGGAGGCTATGAGCAGGCAGGCCTGCGGTTTCTCTGTTGGGTGCTGGGTTCTTACCTCTGAGCGACAGCTTTCTTGGGGAAGCTGATTCTCTGAAATGGGGCCTGTTTCATGATCAGGATCTATTGTCAGGGAGAAAGAAAGGTTCTTCTCCGAGAAGAATACCAGGCAGTGGGTGGTGCCAAGCGATCCCAGGACCCTCATTTCCAGCAACAGTGATGGCTTTGTGTGAAGGGGGCAAGATGCCAGGGCAACTGCTGGGGAAAGTGCCGGCGGCCCAGCATTGCGAGGCCTGAGCGTGTGGGGAATCTGAGACTTAGGCCAGTGGAAGGAAGAGACCGTCACCATGAGATCTCCACCATCTTGGGGTGGGGGGTTATCATCAGGGAAACAATGGAGAAACACCGTCCTTCCTGCTTCACAGATACCAGCACAAGAGCACTGGGGGCACAAGAGCAAAGCCCTCCAGAGGGGACAACTCTGAAAGTTGAGTATAAATCTCCAAGTTAGCCATCTTTTCAGAGAGAACGTTAACTCCTTTAAGTGTGTAGTAACTCAGTTTTGATCAAGATCTTTTTGAAATTTGCTACTCCCCCACCTATTAAACAAAGCTTGCAAAATATAAATTAACCTTTCCTTGGTGGCTGAAGGGCATAGGGAGCATCAGTTATGCCGTGTGCTGCAAAGTGAAACCAGAGACACAGAAGTGCATTCAGCATTTAGACATTTTGCTGAATGGGTGGTGATGTCAGCAGAGGCCCTGAAATTTGCTTTCTTGAAAGAATTCCTGACATCAGCTGGTTGTTCCTTCAGAAAATTAAAGTACATGTTCCCTCTTCTTCACAAAGGCAAAACAGGACATTGGCCCCAGAAGCTGTGTGACCTTAGCCAAGTGATGTCATCTCTTAACACCTATGATTCTTCATCTGTAAATTCGGGAATCATGTTTTTGTGTTTCTTTTCAGTAATTCTCTTCTCCACCCCCTCCTCTACCCCCAGTGCTGGGGATTGAACCCAGTGCCTCCTGCATGCTAGGCAGGTGCTCTACAGCTGAGCTAAACCCCAGGGAATGATGTTTTTAAATTACACAATGCATGTTTAGAATCTGCATTAGAACAATGCTTGGAACAGTGTTCTGTGTATAAGAAATGCTCAGTGTGTTAATTGCCATCAATACTATTTGCAGATGAAGACCAGTCCCCAGATCTGATTAATTCAGTGTACCTCCTCCTTGCTGCAAGCTCACCAACACCAGTTCAAGGTCTAGGAAGCCACACCCCGCTGTCCTCATTCCCTGGGTCTCATGTGGCCACCAGTCATTGTGTCCATTCTAATCAGCATGGTTCACCTCCAGCCTGTGCCTTTTCTAGTAAGAAAGAGATGCTCCCCACAGGTAAGGTCCTCATTGGTCCTGGACTGGGGGCCTCTTGCAATTCATGCCAGGACATCCAGGAAGGAAACACTCTGCAAATATGTGCCCGGGCTTTGTCAAATGGTGAAGTAACTGCCGGAGTTGCAGAGGGGAACAGGGGCTGCCTGCTGCAACCCTGCTCTCTGGGCACCTCCACCCAGGGCTGGTGGTTGGAGGATGAGCTCTTGGCTGAGATGGACCAGGAAGGCCCTGGGCAGGTCCTGGGACTTCACTGTAACTGGGGGCTTGAGCCGTTCAGGGCAGCCACAGTGTCGGTTGCCATGCCAGCATCGCCCCTTTCTCCTAAATCCCTAGAGGAAGGTCGTCTCTGGCCTTGGAGTTGTGCTTTCCTTTGGTGACATCACCCACAGGTTTCCAGTTGCAAGGGAGTCAGTGGTCACCACCCCAGCCACAGTGCACCCTGCAAAGCTCCAGAAACTCTCCCCATGGATCTACCGAAACTCTCCCCATGGATCTACCGAAACTCAGAACTATTCCAACCCCACCTCCTCAGGTCACCCTCCCCACGCCCTACGCTGCTCCCCTGCGGCCAAACACAGGGAGGCCACTTTCCACCAGCAGCAGGGCACTGGGGGCTCTTTACACGGGACACTGAGGGCCAGACACCAGCCTGGGCAGACCCTAGACTGGGGAAGACTGCTGCCTCACAGCCCCCTGCCCCAGCCTTGGCCCTTGCTGTGGGGGATGACATTCTGCAGACACCTTCTTGGCAGAGCCCTGGCGGAGGCTGCTCTCTGCACACAGGTGGAGCAGACCCTCTTCTGCCTGGCGCAGGAAGAACCCTCTTCCTTATAAATGGAGTGTGCTCATCTTAAGCATGTGCACCTGCCCCCAACCTCCCCTCACTAACTGAGTAACTCACTGATGGGGTGAGCAAGAGCCAAGTGGCACCCGCTGCTGGAAACCAGGTGCCCCTCCCACCCGGTGTGCTGTGGGTGCTCTGTGACTATTTACTTTCTTTCTCAATATCAGCCCCTCTCTCTCCTCCCTCCACCTTCTCTGTTTCCTGCTCTATCCCTCCTTCTACTTTCTTTGGGATGAATGCTTCCTGCCTGTCAGGGGCACCCAGGAGGGCTAAGGGTTCTCCCCACCTTCCAGCCTCTCCTGGATGCATGCCCTGCCTCCACCACACCCCTGCATGTCCCTAAAGTCACCCTGGTTCTTTCTCCACTCCTGGTCACCCTGGCTTATCCAGCACAGCTGGTTGAAGGAATCAGATCTAGACTGACCTGAACATAGAAAATTGCTTCCTGACATGTTTTCAGGGTCATGGGATTTTCAGCTTTACCAAACACCTCCCCAAAGTTTTCGACAAACCATCTTGTGAACTACTGTTCATCTCATTGAGGTTAACAGTGATATTACATCTATCAGAGAGGTATTCTTTGACAAATTTACCAAAGAAATGGCAAGATATCATGAACTGAAATAATAGGGAAAGCAGTAGGTAGATGGGGTACGGGCAGGGAAAGAATAACCTTGGATGGAGGGTGAACATTTATTGGGACTAAGTCATTAGAATATGAAGATTCCTTGGCTGAGCATGGTGGCGCACGCCTGTAATCCAGTGGCTTGGGAGGCTGAGGCAGGAGGATCTCAAGTTCAAACCCAGCCTCAGCAACTTAGCAAGGCCCTAAGCAACTCAGTGAGACCCTGTCTCTAAATAAAATATAAAAAGGGCTGGGGATGTGGCTTGGTGGTTAAGCACCCCTGGATTCAATCCCTGGTACCATAAAAAAAGTCCTTATACTCTTGTACTTTCAACACAATATAAAAATAGCACTCAGTTCATCAAAAGAGGGAGAAGTGGAATAATGTACAAGAAATGGCAGATGGTGAGTAATTATTGAACCTGGTGATGAACACATGGGTTTGTTGTGCTGTTCTCTCTGTGTGTTTATGTTTGAAAGCTACCATGATACAAACAATATTTAAACTTTTAAAAGATGTCACCTTATCCTGAGTCCCTCAGCTGTGTAGGGAGGTCTGGGTATGCAGCATGCTCTACGGAGAGGTTGTTGGACAGGTGTTTACTCAAGGACTCAAGTACAGCTGCTGCCTCTTCCCTCGGATGAGCACTGAAATGCTCCAGAACAGGACTTCCTTGCTGGGCAATGCTGCTTTTATTCTCTCTGCCTTTGCACACACCGTGTCCTCCATGTGGACTGCCCTGCCCTGAGCCACCTGCCAAGTTCTCCATCAGCTTTAGCCCCTCTTCTGCCAAGCTTTCTGTGAGCCTCCCAGGCTTTGTGCCCCCACTGGACCATGTACAGACCTCTATGTCATACCATTCACCTTGAATTCCAGCTGTTTACATGCCTGGCCCTGCCCCACACTCGGCTTTCAGCTCCTCGGGATAACTTTTTACTCAACAGTCCATCATCATGACTTCAATTGCCACCTCCATGTCATAATTCCCTAACCAACATCAGCAGCCCTTCTCTCCCAAGCTCCAGAACCTTTAGTTCAAATGTCCCCTGAACTTCTACCACTGGATGTTCTACAAATCCCTGAAATTCAGTGAGTTCAAAGCTGAACACATTGCCTCTCTCCCAAACACTCTTCCTGCTATTCCTGGGCAGGTGAACTATGCCTTCCTTTCAGTTGCTTGACTCACAAATCTGAGCTCTGCCCTTCACTCCCCCTCTCGATTCCACATCATGCATAGTTCTTGAATGCATCCATCTTTGTTCCTTGCCTCTCCTTCCTTGGTCAGGATACATGATCTCCCACCTAATGCACTACAGGAGCTTCTTATCTGTTCTCTAATCTTGTCCTCTCCATCTTTGTCTCCACGTGAAAACCTAATCTTCCTAAGATGATCTTGGTGAAATGCCAATAGGATTCTATCCTGCCCTAAAAAAAAAAAAAATTTTTTTCCTGTCTCCCTAAAGTCCAAATTCCTTAGCACTTAGCATGGTTTCCAAGGCCCTTTGTGACTCAGCTTATGTCATTCCCTATAATTTCTCTCTCCCATTTCAATCCTGTCCACCAATCCCCAATACACACACAGTAAACACCAGTCATGTAAAACACTCCTGATTTCCCAGCAACCTCATTCTGTGTGGCACAGTGACAATTACCAAATAGTCCTCGTGCTCCTCAACATTCCCAGCCCTGCACAGCTGGGTGGAGCCCTGTGACTGGTTCTGGACAGTGGGTGTGGGGAGTTCTGTGAGCAGCCCAAGCTAGAGCATCTCATCTCCAGAGCTTGCCCTGCCCCACTCTCTATCTCCATCCCTCTCCCTTTCTTCTCCCCAGCCACATATTGAGGCAATGGCATTTTGAGATGGAAGCATCCTGGATCACTGACACACCTCATGGAGGGCAGATGTGCTGAACTCACATCAGACTGCGTGAAAAAGAAATTAAGCTTTCTTGGGTTAATCTACTGAGAACGTGCGGTTCCCTTTCACCACAGCGCATGCGCTCTCCTCTACCTAGTACAGTTTGCCTTCTGCCTCTCTGTCCCCGCTTCCTCTCACCTGGACAAGTTCTATTTTTCTATCAGGCTTGTATTAGTTGTCCTTTCCTCTTGAACCCCAAATATTGGGCCTGGGGTTCTTACTAAGAACTTCCTCAGCACCCTATGAAATTCGTTTTAGCAATTTGTACCCTCTGTTGTGACTGGTCATTCATTTGCCTCTTATTTCCCACCAGGTCTGACGAGGCAGGGCCCAGGCCTTTCGCTCTCACAGATGTATCCCCAGCACTTGGCACAAGACTCACGCACTTAGGTTTCAACAAATATTTGCTTAAAGAACGGATAAACTTTGTATTCACAGGGACCTACCCTCTAGCCTATTAAATATTTGCTAAAGGAATGAATGACTTTTCAACCCTTAATATCAAACACCAAGAA
Source organism: Glaucomys volans (assembly GCA_020662805.1). Lineage (NCBI taxonomy): Eukaryota > Metazoa > Chordata > Mammalia > Rodentia > Sciuridae > Glaucomys > Glaucomys volans. The sequence continues at coordinate 618,269 of JAJEJO010000931.1, read as the reverse complement.
CAACAAAATTTGCATTCTAAAGAGTAGTCCAAGGGGAAATGCTGGGGAATGATATTGACCAAATTATATTTTTATATTGTGTGCATGTGCAACTATATAATGACAAATCCCACCATTATATACAACTGTAATGTACCAGCAAAAAATGTGGGAAAAGAAAAAAGTAGCAAGCCCAGAATGGTGGTGCACACCTGAAATCCCAGGGGCTTGGGAGGCTGAGGCAGGAGGATCATGAGTTCAGAGTCAGCCTCAGCAACTTAGTGACACCCTAATCAACTAAGCAAGACCCTGCCTCTAAATAAAATACAAGAAAGGGCTGGGGATGTTGCTCAGTGGTTAAGCCCCCTGGGTTCCATCCCCGGTAACCAAAAAAAAAAAAAAGTAGTTAATATTCATAAACAGCCTTGAATTATGAAATTATGCTCAGGGTCAATTTTAAAAACACGATTAGCATATCCACCCCTCATCTCTGCTCTATATCAAAGGGTGACTATTTTACTGAGTCCTTAGTCCCTTTTTCTGTGGTAAACTATTAGAAATAATTGAGGAATTGGGAGAGTGGAAAGTTCCCCTTTTTAATGACTTATACTCAGCTGGGGAAATTACAAAAGTTGAAAATCTCCAGCCCAGTCCTTCCTCTGCCCCTCCCTCGGCTTTGGTTAACTCTCCCCTCCATCACCTGTTGAGACCACAGTAGGCATTAAACCAGCAGCTAAGTAAATAAGGCCAGCATCTTAAGCTCTGATGCCATTTAAGGCCACAGCTGTCCCACAACGCCACAGACGCTACTGCAGAGTCAGGTGGCTGGGAGGACCAGGAAGGGGCTGCCCGCCCATCTTGTTAGCTGTCAGATGCCTGTGGGAAGTGGAAGGCCCTTCAGCTTCTCCATTTGTCATTTGCAGCAAAGCCAAAAGCTCGGGTCTCTGGGGTCTGGGGCACGCGGCTGTAATTTTCTCCAAGGGTTTCAGCTCAATCTGGGTGAAACCTTGAGAAATCAGAGAGGAAAGAGCTATCAATCAGATGCAATTCAAGGCAGCAAGGATTTATTGAGCGTGCACATGTGGGCTTCCCTGGAAGGAATACCAAAGAAGCATGTGTCCCAGATGGTACTTTCAAGGGTCCAAATTGGATGAAAAAGAGCCAGTTATGCGTGCGCATGCACACACACACACACACACACACACACACACACACCAAAAAAGGACAATTGGAGGTAACATGTAATCAAATGCTACATTATGCATTCCAGGCTTGCAAGGGACCAACAAAGCAAAGGAATGATGCGTTTGGCAGAAGGCAAGGAGGGCTTCAATATAATATTGGATATTGGATGGCTGCTCTGGCCCAGGGGCTCCATATATTACCGCCTAATCTTTACAAACCCCACGAGGTACGCTCAGAGAGGCTAAGTAACTGGCTCAAGGTGACAAAGCTGGTGAATGCCTGAGCCAGAATTTTACCCCAGATCTAACCTCAAACCCTATGTATACACCACATTATTGATTATGACTAAGATGCTGAGCTCACTGCCACATGTCTCGTTCTTAGCCTCCAGAAGGGACACTAACCCACTAGACACGTGAAAAAATGCCAACTTAGGGAAGTCAGGCCCCAGCGAAGGAAGGAAGTCGGGAGATCCCTAATTGCAATAAAGCTCAATTTAATTCATATCCAAGTGTGCTGTGGTTGTTGTTGTTGTTGTTGTTGTTGTTTTTCACTTTCCCTTATTACTGATTTTTACTTGAATTGAAAGATGTTAGAGGTACAAACGTGGATATTTCAGAACCTGGGCCCCTTTAGAGATCACTAGTTCTCAAAGCCAAATAAATGGAAAACCTTCCTCAGTAAGAAGTGTTTCCTGGAGTAGGTAGCCACTTCTCAGAGCAGTTTTAAACCAATGAATGTACACTTTGTACACAAATACAAGAACAGCTGGGCAAGTGGTACACACCTCTAATCCCAGTGACTTGAGAGTCTGAGGCAGGAGGATCACAAATTTGAGATCAGCCTGGGAACTTAGCAAGACCCTGGCTCAAAATAAAAAATAAAAAAGGCTGAGATTTAACTCCATGATAGAGCACCCCTGGGTTCAATTCCTAGTATCTCATATCTCTCTCTCAAACACACACACACACACACACACACACACACACACACACACTTTTTTAAAGGACTGGAGATGTGGCTCAGTGGCAGAGTGCTTGCCTAACGGGCATGAGGCCCTGCACTCCCTGGGGAAGGAGAAGGCAAGAATAAGTATATGTCCATCTCATTGACTGCCTCTGTAACTTTTTTTATTTTTAACCCAGGGCACTTACCACTGAGCTACATCCCCAGCCCTTTTAATTTTATTTTGAGACAAGATCTTCTCAGTTCCCAAGGCTGACCTCAAACTTGCAATCCTCCTACCTCGGCCTCCAGAATAGGTGGGATTACAGGTGTGTACCATCATGCCCAGCCCATTTTTAACTTCTGAAAAGTAATATAACTACTCTGAGTCTGAAATTTCCCATCTGTAAAACATGAGTAATACAGCTTCTGTATCATGGGAACGTTTGTAGGATGTAATGAGATAGTGTGGATGAAACACATAACATCATGCCTGATATATTGTAGACACTGTGATACAACAAGAAGTGATACATATTAGCAGTAAGGATATTTATTCATTGTCTACCATTGGCTGGACCTTTTGCATGTATTATCTTTTCTAATTTTTAATTAATTTTTATTTGTTCTAATTAGGTGTACATGACAGAATGCATTTATACATTTTGATAGATCATACATAAATGCAGTGTAATCTCTCATTTTTCTGATTATACGTATTGCAGGATCACATGGATCATGCAGTCATATATGTACATGAGGTAATAATGTCTGTTTCACTCTACTATCCTTCCTTCCCCCATATGAAGTATACATACCATAAGACCCTAACATGTATGTGGAAATTTTATATGTGGATATAGAAATGGATGGATAAATCCATGAATGGTTATGTATACAGAAAAAAAATCCTGGAATGACAGAAATCAAAATATTAACAGTGATTATGGGAGGGTTTTATTTCCTTCCAAATTTTTCTTTAATGAACATGCATGGGTTACTTTTATAATCAAATCAAAGAAAATCTTGGAAAATCCATTGGAAGTGCAATTCATTTTGAAATGGGAGGAAAGCTTCATTTGGAGGAAGTAATAAAAGTTTAAAACCTCTTAGAAGGTGCATTAGCTTAATAGCCCCAGGAGGGGAAAAGTAGCTATTTCCTAGCAGAGCTGAGTGAACTAGCTGACTTCACTGCAGTTGCTATGACACCTGGTTCTAGAACAAGGCATTAGAGTTCAAAAGCAAACAATTTTAAGTAGCAACCACCCATCTGCTCTACCGTCACCTTTTAGAAGGTGGTTGGCCATTGCTCAAATTTCCTTTCTAGTTGTTTTGAGGCCAAGCCCAGCTAGGACTCAGAGCCCGCATGTGTGCCAGACATCCTTCACCATGACATAAGCACCTTCCCTGATGGAAGCCTTTCACTGCAGCAGGTGCAGCAGCAAGTGGTGCCCACGTGCTCCCCTGGAAGGTGCAGCCATCTGCTAAGCCAAGGACCCACCTGGGCCTGGGGAAAGCAGCTCCCCCAGGTAGAAGCAATGGAGTCTGGAAGGGAGGAAGGAAAGAGGAAGTGGGATAGCAGCACCTGGGGGAGGAAGCCAATTGCCTTCCCAGGGACTTTCTCTTCCAAACATCCTCCCAGACTAGGAGGGCTGGAGGGCACAGCAACTACCTTTTGCAGGGCACAGAGAAGCTGAGGGCCCTGCTCCAGAGCCAGAGTCAGAGCAAAGAGAAAAGTTGCAAAGGTTTCCAGAGTGAGGTGAGGAACAGGGCAAATTGGAAGCCCCAGTTAAAACAGCCTGCTACACCCTGCTAGTCTTCTGAACCCTTCTATGGGATGTCTCCATTTAGGAATGTTGGCTTAATTTTAAAAAGAAAATAATAAACAGAGATTAATATGGACTGAGACTCAACGACACCTAGGAAATCTGGCACCTACTTGTCTGACAACATGTCCTTTATTGTTGCAGCTGTGGGTCGGGCCTCAGACTTCCTGTAAGTGATGACTATACATCCACCTATGTTGTTCTAGATCCTGGGGCAAAATGGGGGACTGAACAGGAAGAATCCCTGCTGTCATACAGTTCAGTGGGAGGAGGTGGAAAATTAGCAAGTGTGTGATTCCTGGAGGGGTTGAGTGGCTGAGTGGGGGGGATGGGGAGCAGAATAGGAAGTGGGGCTCACTGGATGAAGGGACGGGACCAGTGCAGGCTCTCTGATAAGGAGTGATTTGGACAGGGGCCTGGTACCAGTGGCAAGCCATGCAGATTTGGGGGGAAGGACATTCTAGGCATAGGGGACAGTAGGTGCAGGGTCCCTTGGGGGGAAAATCATGGTCTGCTACAGGGAGAGCCATGAGCCAGAATGGCAGGAGAGGAGGGCAGAAGACCTGATCAGAAGGGAGAAGACAGGGAAGGCGGGGTCAAGACAGGTCCTGGGGATGAGATCATCATATCCCTGTCCTTGAGGGGCTTGTGACCTGATCCTGTGGCCACCTACCTGTGTGTGCTCAGCATCTTGAGTTCTCCTCATGCCCCTGTCGTCCTAGAGGCCCCTGGGTACAGGTGGGACAAGGCAGCCAGAGAGCCGCCATGGCACTGAGGCACTCCCTGGGCCTGGGCAGGAAAACAGAGAGAAGGGAAAGCCTGTGCCAGTCACACTGGATGCCATGGCTCCACAGCCACTTCCATTTCCCAGGGTGACACAGAGCAGGAGTTAGGGCTTTGCCATCGGACCTGGAATGGTAGTTTTGGCCTAGCATATTCATGCAACAGGTGTTTATTGAGTAACAGCAAACATTCAATCTGATACCAGCGCTTGGGGAATTGATACATGAGGGGATGACATGTAGGTGAGCCTCCCCCCGAGAGCCACAGTCCTGAGGGAGACAGCAATGAGCAAACCAGCCATTAGAGCAAGCAGGCAAGTTCCACAGTGGCAGAAGAGGACACTGGGCAGTGGCGTGCTCATAAATGTGAAACAACCACCTCTCCAGAAAAATACAAGTGTGGGCACATGTCTGTGTGCTTAGGGACATGGCTGATAGAAAGGGTGTGCAGCATGTAACTGATAAATAATAATGAAATCAGCAATTTTCTTCATAGTAACTTCCATACAAACAACTGATGCCTTCGTGAACTGTCACTGAGCACTTGTTCTGTAGCCAACCTATTGCTATAATAGATGAACAAGTACAGTCCTAACAGAATTGGTTGACATCATCCATTCAATAAGATAAAAGTGAAATAATAAAAATGTATATCAGGCAAGGCGTGGTGGCTCAGGCCTGTAATCCCAGTGGCTCGGGAGGCTGAGGCAGGAGGATCTCGAGTTCAAAGCCAGCCTCAGCAAGGGCAAGGCGCTAAGCAACTCAGTGAGACCCTGTCTCTAAGTAAAATAGAACATAGGGCTGGGGATGAGCCTCAAAGGTTAAGCACCCTTGGGTTCAATCCCTGGTACCAAAATAAATAAATAACCTCAAGAGCACAGGTAATAGCAAAACAAAGTAAAGTAATGAAGAAGCCATGCGTTTTGAGTATCACCATAGCTGAATTTTTTTTTTTTTAATTTGGTACTGGGGTTTAAACCCAGGAACACTTAACCATGAAGCCACATCCAGGCCTATTTTATATTTTATTAGAGACAAAGTCTTGCTGAGTTGCTTAGGACCTCGGTAAGTGACTAAAGCTGGCTTTGAACTCAAGATCCTCCTGCCTCAGCCTCCTAAGTCATTGGAATTACAAGCTTTTGCCACTGCACCCAGTCCATAGCTGAATTTTTAATAATGGTTGAATTTAACAACCAACTTGAAAAATTCCTAAAAATTCAACAATAGGCTCTAGCAAGGCATGTTGGTGGGGACACCAACACGGTGGTGAGATACCGACCTAAACTTTAGGGACTCAAGCAGGCTGAGACTTAAGGGTTAGATTTAGCTAGGCCAGGTGGGACCAGGCATATAGGCAAAAGAAACAGCACATAATGAGTAGAGAATATGTCAACACAGCAGCCGACGTGTTCAGAGAGATTGCCCCAAAAGAACACTTGCTTTTTTCAAGAAAAGACTTGAGGCTAGATAAGGTGGTGCATGCCTATACTCCCAACAACTCAAGAGGCTGAGACAGAAGAAACACTGAGGCCGCATGGGCAAGTTAATGAGATCCTGTCTCAAAATAAAAAATAATAAAAAGAGCTGGGGATGTAGCTTAGTAATAGAGAACCCCTGGGTTTAATCCCCAAGTTTAAAAAAAAAAAATTTTTTTTAAAAGTTCTTCAATTTGGACAAGAGTTGAACCCTAGGCCTAGGGCATCTGGTGACCCTGAGGCTTCGCAGGAAGGAAACGGTTATTGGGCATGGTGGGAAGAAGGGACTGGAAGTGCCCCAGGAATCTGGTTGGGGAGGTACGTTATGAGGAGGGGAAGAAGACAGCCCAGCACCAGTGCGGAGTGGAACCCCACCTTAGAACAGCGCCCCCCTCAACTTCAGTGAAAGCTGTACCGCAGAAGTGCAAATCACTGGAAAAGCTTAATTTTTTGAAAGAAAATAAAAATACAACAAAGGAGCCACGAGTTGCCTTTGGGCTAACGCACACACAGGCCCAGAAGCAAGAGAGTGTGGGGTGTCCTGAGCACCGGAAATGATCCATTCCTCAGAGCCCCAGGTGTGAGGTGAGAAGTGGAAGACTGAGACCCCAGGTTGACAGCATGGACCCTACCTCGCGTCCATCAAAGCCCCTTGTCCCTCCTCTGTGGTTACCCCAGACGGGTCACCCAGCAAGTGGGCCCCACAGAGTCAGTTATGCCCCTGCTGGACAGGCCTTGGCTCCTGTTCTTGACCCCAAGCAGTCTTCCCAGGACACAGGCTGTAACGTGAGTGGGCACAGGCAAAGCTCCCTCTGAGGAGGCCGGGAACACCTGACCCTTGGCCAACACTGGCCTTCAATGCCTTTCAGGGACTTGAAGAGGACTGTGAGGATTTTCGCCCAGCAGCAGAACGTCCTCTCCCTGGACCCTGAAGCTCACCCTGTGGTGACACAGCGGACTCTGGGCAGTGATTAACACAGGTTTGAGCCAAGTCTTTCCATGATGAGGCAAAGCCTTGGAAAAAGCCCACTGCTCGAGAGGGGTTTCTTCCCCCATCTGCAGTTTGCTCATCCTGAAGTCACAGAAGGAAAGCCTTCCTCTTCCCCATTTTCTAAAGCCCCCAGACATCCTTTCCTTTGGGAAAGGCCCGCAGGCCTGAAACCCAGCTCTTAATCACCCTGCTGTTCTGCCCCTGGGCTCCTACACGCCTGCCTTCCAGGGGCTATAGATGTCACTGTCTGTTCCCATCTCCAGGAGCCCAATTCCAGAGGGGCAGGGAGACAGACAGGAAATGAACAGTGGCAATGCAACATGACATGCACCATAATAGAAATAAGCCCAGGATCCTCTGGGGGCTGCAAACTGTGGTGCCTAATCCAGCCTGGGCAGGTTGAGAGAGGCTGTCCAGAGCTGATGGCAGGTAATCGAGAATTAGTCCCTGAGTGGCACTAGCCTGGCTGAGCAGCAGAGGCAGGACATGTCAGGCAGATGGATCAGCGCATAAGAGAGAAGTCACCTTCAGGTCTCACGAGTGGGCTGGTGTGGTGAACTATAGTATTGCTTACATTTCTACACCCTGATGAACTCAGCCATGGCCATAGGACTTAGTTAGCCAATGAAATTTGAACAGCAGTGACACACTTGTCATTTCTAGACAGAAAAGCATGGTTCAAGAGCCAGCATCCTCCTTTCCCTACCTCTGAAATACAGCCCATGTCAAGATGGAGCTTCCACCAGCCTGGATCCGATTGACCATAGTGAATGGAGGCCCCTGCTGGTCTGCTTTGGACAGACAGTGTGAACAAGAAATGAACTTGGCTCTGTTGTCGTAGCACAACTTAACCTGTTCCTGACTCCCTCGGTGTGGCTCACACAGAGGCTTATGTTGCAGGATAGCAGGAGCCAAGCCTGAACACATCCCTGCTATTCTTCCTCCAGATCTCAGCAGGTTGCACAGGCTGTAACTCAGTGGGTTGGAAGCCAGACTATCTCTGTGACTTTGGGAAGTTCAGTTAATCCCTTTGAGCCTCATTTTAGCTATCTGTAAATTGAGAATAATAAAAATAATATTACTTCTTCACAGGGATGTTAATGTTACCTGAATAAGTAAATGCTGAGCTTTCCCCATCCCCACAAATGATATCTGGACCACTGTTTCCAGGTACCTGCAAATTAATCTAAAATGCAAATTCCTCCTTCCCTACCCCAACCTTACTCAGAATCTCTGCACAAGGGGCCCAGAACTTTTAGAGAACACTCGAGTAGTCTTTTGCATGTGGAAGTTGAAGAGTCATTGCCCTTTAAGGTTCTGATTGACAGTCAAACCTCCATACTAAGGAGACTCCTTGTTTGGTGGCTGGCTTTGTCTGAGGTCAAGAAGCATGCCTCTGGTCAGGCACAGGGGCACACACTACACTGTGGAGTGTGTGCAGCTCTGGAGGCTGAGGCAAGAGGATCATGAATTCAAAGCCAGTCTCAGCAATTTATCAAGGAGGCCCTAAGTAACTAAGACCCTATCTCAAAATAAAATATTGAAAAGGGCTGGGATGTGGCTCAGTGGTTAAGTACCCCTGGGTTCGATCCCCAGTACCAAAAAAACAAAGTGTGCCTCTGACCAGGTGATCATAGCACCGTGGATGAAGGCCTGAGGCTTATAAACTCAGCATTACTTACAAAGCAGGTAACCAGATAGGTTCGTACTGCTCCAGTGGTCACCAGCTTCCCCCAAGTCAACAGGACCGAGAACAGCTTTTTGGAAGTGTTAGGCCCTGAGGGAAGCCTTCAGCAAGGCAGCCCTTCTCATCTTCACTCACCCCCAACCCCCAAAGCATGGGGTTGGGGAGGTTACTTCCCAGTCATACATGGCAGTGCTGGGAATCGAACCCAGGCCCTGGGCATGCTAGATCATAGCTCTGTACCACTGAGCTCCAGCTCCAGTCCAGGTGAGACTGGTGCTTAAGAAAAGGTAGACCCTACAAGATTTGGGCCAGAAAGATGGCTACCAAACTAGACCCTGATAAGACATCTTCTGAATACATAAGGCTGTTCAATGGCCTCAAGAGAGACAGATGCTCTAAACTAATCATACGACAAAACAGATGGGTCCCAGCGGCTCTCCCTACCAGCAGCTCCCTCCCCACACAAGCCCCTGCTGCAGAACTCCTAAGTGCTGCTCCAGTTCACACAGGTGCTCAAGAATGCACAGTGGTTCCCTATGGCTTCCTGCTGGGGAGTTAGTTCTTAACTTCTTGATCTGGCTTTCGGAGTCCTGCAAGTTACACTGTACCTTGTCCTTTTGTCACTGCTTTCCCAGCTTTCCTTTTCTCAAGAGAGAAGTTCCTGCCTGTGTGACTCACCTGCAAGGGGAGTTCAGGTGAATCCCCTGCCACAGGCGCTGCTGGTGCCCTACACCAAGTCCCTTTGGCATCAGCCCCTGAAACAAGGTTCAAAAGGCCGGCCTGCTTGCATCAGGGAGTACAAGCCAGTGGTGCCATCCATACTCCAGAGCTCCACCTGGGGATCAAGTGCAGGCTATGGCACAGCAGGGCTGGTCCTACCCCTGTCCTCTCCAGGTCCCTGCGCTTCCCCAGACTTTCTCCATAAAGTGCTCCCTCATAAATCACCTGCATGAGGAACCATGTCCTGCTCTGCTTCCAGGAAACGACCTTGAGGCCATGGTGACACTTGTAGCAAGCCACCCCGGAGGTCACAGAACAGACCAAGTCAAGGTACTTGAATCACACAGCTCATTTGATCAGTTCAACACAGAGAGAAGCACAGGCAGAGAGGTGGGACGAGGGGACATACTGCAGCTGGGAACATCACCCTGATCCCCAGTTTATATCACATTCACGCTTCCATCTGTTCTGCCTCCCCTCCTGTTCAGGGCAGGCAAGGGGAACAGCGGAAGGAGGCGCCGAGGTCAAGCAGCTGGCTCCATCGGGTGGTGGATTCGGGGCAGGTACTCTCTCATGCTGCAGCGCCAACGAATCTGCAGAGCAGCTCTGGGATCTTTCTAAGTTTCTTGAATATAATGAGTGTCACCACTGGGTGACCAAATTAGCAATGACATTGCTTCAAACTTGAGAAGACTTGATCTATGCCTTGTAAATACCTCAGGTTTACTTGGTGTGTTCATTGTTCCGTCTGTAAGTCACAGTCTCATTTCTTCCATCACTTTATACTCAACCCATAAATTCCATTTATTGGATCTATCTTGTAAGCAAAATTCCTCTCATTTCCTACAGCAGAATCAAATATTCTTAATACAGCAAATACAAGACAGTCCCCTTTTCCTGAATTACTATCCTCCACCCATAGTTTCCAGAACTCTTTGTGTCACCCCTAATATAAAAACACATTTTTCAATAGCAGGGCTTGGATTCAGCTCAGAATTTGAGTGTTGATCTTTCTGTCTCCAAACCCGATGCATACTGTGGAAAGTGTCATTTTGGGATCAGGGTTTATCTCCCCTGCAGATGATAGGAATAGGGACCCTATCGTTTTTTATCTCTATATTTCTTTCTACCTCTCTCTCTCTCTCTCTCTCTCACACACACACACACACACACACACACACACACACACACAGCATTGATCCATGGCAAGCCCTCTAATGATGCCTATGGGGTTCAGCTGGGTCCATTAGCTTTGAAGAAACAGCGAAGCCAGCCTGCTTTCCTGGGTTGCTATCACTTAAGAAGCCAGAGAATAGGAACAGGCTTCTTCTTCCAGCAAAGCTCTGGGCAAGGCCTGCACTAAATCCTGCTTCGCGTTTGCCAGGGGCCAGATTCCCACTGAGAACACCAGGGTCCTCCCCAGACTTGGGAAAGTAAATTCTGCCCCAACTGACTGGAAAACCAGGAGACTGTCCCTTTCCACCTGGCTGACCCATCACAGCGCTAAAGCTGAGCTTTTCCATGTGAAAAGTGCTTGCCAAGTCCCCGGAAGAGCAGCAGCAAGAAGTTGAAAACCAGGTAAAGGTGTGAACCTGCACCATACCAGAGAAGGGCGTGAGTGCAGGAAAGTCCATTATGAATAAAAAGCTAGGCAGGTGGGGTGGTGCACGCCTGTAATCCCAGTGGCTTGGGAGACTGAGGCAGGAGGTGGAGAGTTCAAAACTAGCCTCAGCAACTTAGCAAGACCCTGTCTCTAAATAAAATACAAAAAAGGGCTGGGGATGTGGCTCAGTGGTCAAGTGCCCCTGGGTTTAATCGCTGGTACCAAGAACAAAAACAAACAAACAAAAGGATAGAAAGAAAAAAAGAAAAAGCTAGGCAGGCACGGTGGCATACACCTGAAATCCCAACAGCTCTGGAGGCTGAGGCAGGAGAATCTCAAGTTCAAAGCCAGTCTCATAAGTGAAATAAGACAACCCCAAAAAACCAAAGGCCAAATGTTTTCTCTGATAATCGGATGCTGATCCATAGTGAGGGATGGGTAGGGAAGAAGGAAGGAACTTTGGATTGTGCAGAGGGGAGTGAGGGGAAGGATTGGGACTGGTGGGGATGGGAAGGATAGCAGATTGACACAGACATTATTACCCTATATACATGTGTGAAAAAAAAATTTTTAATTTATCACTGTCCAAATAAAAAAAAAAAAAAAAAAAAAAAAAAAAAATTAAAAAAAAAAAAAAGCCAGCCTCAGCAACTTAGTAAGGCCCTAAGCAGCTTAATGAGCCCCTGTTTCAAAACACAAAATAAAAAATAAGGGGCTGAGGACGCGGCCAGTGGTTAAGCGCCACTGGGTTCAATCCCTGGTACCAAAAAATAAAATAAAATGGTTACAGATGTAGCTTAGTGCTTGTCTACTATGTGCAAGGCCCTGGGTTCAATACTCAGTACTGCTAGAAAGAAAAAGGAAAGGGGCGGGGGAAGAAATGGAAAGGAAAGGACAACCCAGTGATGTGGTTTCCAGAGCAGTTCATCAGGGACTCTGGCTCCCATCTGGGACATCTGGACTCTTCTCTGCTGTCTGCCCTCTCCTCTGGCTAGCTCTGTCCTCAGGATGGCTTCCATCGAGGTGGCAAGATGGAGCTGGGCTGCGTGCATCTATGTCAGCAGGAGGAGGGAAGGAACCCTCACTTCTGTATCCATCGGAAGGCTCAGCCTCATGGTGCCCACTGCACAGCCTGAACCAAGCACTGAGGCAGAAGCATGTTCATAGTATCTGATGGGCTTAGAACCATCAGAAACCTCCCCATGGTCCACCCAAAAGGAGAATCTGGGTGCGCTTAGGAAGTGGGGAGAAGAGGAGTGGACACTGAGTGGGTAGCCAGTGAAAACCCACCACACTGTGCATCACGTGGGCCTCTAAGCCCTGCAGCCCCTGGCCCCCATCCTTTGGGTCTGGCCCCACTTCCCCCTCACCCCCTCCCCACGTGTCCATCATTCACCTCCATTCTGCAGCTGAGAGTTTGGGATCCTCTTGGGAGGAGCAGGAGATGAGGAGAAAACAGTTCCACTGACGGTGAGTGTGGCCTGGGCTTGGGGCTGGGCGTGTAAAAGGCCACCAGATCTGCACTGCGTGTAGTGAGGTGCACAGTCTCAGGAAAGCCCCTGGTGGCCATGCTGTCTACAGTGCTTTAGTTTCTTCAAAGACCTTACCTCTATGTGAGTTTATATTGTTTTGTGTTGATTAACTTACTTAATGTCTATTTGATGTCTCTTCCACATGGAATAGATGCTCCCCAATAGGAACTACTTTATCTCATTCATCACTGAGTTTTTGATGTATTATGCACACATGGAGTACAACTGCCCATTCTTGTGGTTGTACATGATGTGGAGTTACACTGGACATGTATTCATATGAACATAGGAAAGTGATGATCAATTCATTCTACGGTCTTATTCTGCTGTCTTTCCTATTCCCATCCCACTCCCTTCCCTTCATTCCCCTTTGTCTAATCCAATAAACTTCTATTCTTCCCTCCCCTCCCCCTTATTGTGAGTCAGCATCTGCACAGCAGAGAGAATAGTTGACTTTTGGTTGGGGGGGATTGGATTATTTCACTTAGCATGATAGTCTCCTCCCCAGCCCTTTTTATTTTTTAATTTTGAGACAGCATCTCTCTGAGTTGCTGAAAGCCTCTGTAAATTACTGAGGCTGGCTTTGAACTCACCAATCTCCGGCCTCAGCCTCCTAAGCCACTGGGATTGCAGGTGTTTGTCACCACACCTGGCTCCTTCCTTCTTCTTCACCAGGATTCATAGTGAGGGGTCCACTCTAATGACTTTATCTAATCTTAGTCACCTCCTAAGGTGACTAAGGGCCCACCTCTAATCCAAATCTAGTTGGATTAAGTTTCCACTCTCTTAATGGGAATTAAATTTCTACACATGAAGTCTTGGGGGACACATTCAAACCACCTCCAAACCTTAGTGCTGGGGATTGAACACAGGGCCCCATGCATGCCAGGCAAGAGCTCTACCACTGAGCTACACCCCAACCTAGGTGGTCCCCAGTTTTACTGGAGATAAATCAGTGGAACAATTTTTTTTCTATACTATATAAAATGTTGACAACAACTCTTTTCAGCTCTTAATATCATTAAGTTTCTAAAAATTGCTTGTGCACGGCAAGGTGCACACAGGTTGGCTTCCCCTGGCTCATGGTGAGCCAAGCATACAGATTAGGTGAGACAGGCTCACACTGTTCCCAGGTCCTCCAGTCACAGAACGAGGAGGATAGCTTATCACTTCTCATAATGTGATCGGGGGCACAAGTGAAGAAAAGAATTCAGAACCCCAGAATTAGATGGCAGCCTGCCTGGGTTCAAATCCCAGCCCTACCGCTTGCTAGGAGGGAGGTGGAGGTTGGGTTGCTGGATCTTTCTGTGCCTCCATTTCCCCATCCATAAGATGAAGATGCTATTACAGCAACTGCGTGGAGCGGCTGTGAAGATGAGCGGGTTATTAACATGCGAGACACTGAGAGGAATGGCGGCTCATGGGACACACCGTGTGGGTGTTAGAATGCCTGCTGTACAGCCCTGAACCAATCCGTCACCGTGCGAGCCTCCCACACTTACACAACCCACACGCATACACAGGTCACACACACACACACAGCACTCACCACAGGACATACAACCCACACTGCAACTCATACGACACCCAACACACGTGACACAGCCCAGCATGTTGCCTACCCTGTACTTCGGGTGCAGCGTCCTCCAACTTAAAGTCAGATCCTCGCCGACACACTCAGGACACCGGTGCCCTTCCCTGTTGTATGTCATTGTAACATCACACCCTGCCATAATAAGGCAGCTTAGCAATGGCTCCTTCTAATTGTTCTCGGAGCATCGTATTCATTATCAGTTTTGTTTCGGAACCTCTGGGCAGTAGTGTCTTCTCTGACACATTGCAGTTCAAGTTTTGGAGTCAGATGAACCTGGGTTCAAATCCTGATGTTATTCCTTCCCAGTCGTGGGGGTTGGGGCAAACTGCTGAATTTCACTTGTCTAAGAAGAGAAATATATATTCAGAAATGTATATATATACATATGTATATGTGTATACATATGTATACATGTATATATGTATATACATATACATATATAAAAAGTATATATATATATACTTTTTTTAGTTGTCAATCAACCTTTATTTTTTCAATTTATTTATTTACATGTGGTGCTGAGAATCAAACCCAGTGCCTCACACATGCCAAGCAAGTGCTCTACCATGAGCCACAACCCCAGCCCCCATGTAACATTCTTCTTACATAATAAATCAGGAAACAAAGATCCAGAAAGACCAGATCGCTAAACCTGAGTCTCATGTTGCCATCTATAAAAAAAAAAAAAAAAAAAGGATCCCCCTTGGACGGTTCTTATGAGGAATTGAAAGATAAGGTAATACTGAATTTAGATTAGTGCTTGGGACATGCTAATAGATGCTAATGTAGCACATGTTTGGTAAGTGGTGGTAGGAATTAAGGACATTGCTTTAGACTGGAAAAAAGAGTTGTCTTGAATAAACTGTTGACATGGAAAGGGACTCTGCTGATGACTCGGGTTCCACCCGTGCATCTGGGTTCTGAATCCCACACGCTCCCACCCAGCATGATGTTGTAACCGTCCCATTTCCCTTCATGAAATTTGAGAGGTGATATTTTGACATTGTTCTACTTCATTTCATTTCCTCCAGATGGGTGGGTTTTACCCGTTTCTCAATTTATCCAGAGCAGAAGGAAGAAGTATTTTAAATCGCTGTGATAGTCCAAGTTCATCTCACCTTCTGGCCCCTGAGAATGAGCCCAAAATACTATCCACCTTCCCACAGGGACCTGGCCTTTCTGCAGTTCCTCTAAGTGCCAGAGGCAAGGCTTTCCTCAGTTTCCTCCTTTCCATTTGAACTTGCCCTTGGCATTTGGGACCTGAACCATGAACTGTGGGATAATAGTGTTCTCAGGGCACTATTAATCACCGAGCACTTTCATCTCTGGTCTTCACAGTTGGTGTAAGGAAGATGCTGAGTCCCACTTGAGGACACAGCTGAGCCTGAGTGTCCACCTTCAAGCAAATGCCACTGCCTGGGCTGGGTGTGTGGCTCAGTGGGAGAGTGCTTGCCTAATCCCCAGCACCAAAAAAAAAAAAAAAAAAAAAATGCTGCTGCCTCCTGGTGCAATAGGAAGAATGTCTTTACAGCAAACACTTCTTTTTCTTGTAGCAAAACGTGCACAACACAAAGGTTTCCATTTTAGCCATTTTTAAGTTCAATGGCATTGAGTACATTGACATTGTTGGGCAACAATCACCATCGCATTTCCAGAACTTTCTCATCTTCAAAGACTGAAACTCTATTAATTCAACACTGATGCCCGTGTTCCCTTACCCCCAACACCCCCATTCTACTTTCTGTCTCTATAAATTTGATCACTCAAAAAACCAATGTAAATGAAATCATCCACTACCCGCCTTTGGCGTGACAGGCACTTTTGGAGCAAGATTTCTAAAAGAAGGACCAAGACGCTTTCCTCCACTGCGTTGGTCTTAGCTAACATCACATGAGCCAGAGAGGGCGTCTCATCTCCGTCCTAAAGTAGCCTGGTGGGCATGAGCGTGGCTCATGGTCAGACCTGATGATACCAAGCCCATCAGAGAAGAGCTTTTCGAATTCCTGCTTTATGCCAAATGTCCTTTATTCCTCTTGTCCACCAGGCAATTACCTGAATCTGGGTCAAGGTAAAAAATAAGTAAATGAAGAAGCAGCTCCTACAGAGCACGAGGTGTTTGCATATTCCACCCCCACGTCCCAGAAGCCCCTGCTCCTCCCTTTCACCTCCTCCGGTGGTGGAGGGCGGGGGCGCTTGAACTCTGATCCACTTCATCTTCTGCCCTGAAAGCCAACAGAACTACATGTCCCTTCTGCCCACAAGTCACTCCAGCCTTTCCAGGGGCCTCTTTGCTGCTTCAGTAGCCACTTCCCTCCCTGCAATGCCACCACCCTAACTCCCAGGCCTCCTGCCCAGCTCCTCTGGAAGCGGCCAAGCCTTCTCTGTTTCTGTTAGTTGGAGACGCGCAGGCTCCCCTGGGCACCCTGCCCCCTCTTTGGGCTTCCCCCTCAGAGAACTGGCTCTGCTGCCCGCTGGTAAACGGAATGGCTGTCACCTAGGCAACAGCCTGGCCCAGAGCCTGGTGACGCCATGCCTGACTCCCCTCCCAGCCTCACCCAACTCTGTTTGTTTGGGTTCCAGCTGCTTTTGTTGGGCTTTGTTTTGCTTGTCAGTTTGGAAAGGCTCCTCTGCTGATTGGTTGCAGGGGCTGAAGTCCCCGGGATGTGGGGATGTCAGCTCCTGGGCTGGGCAGGACTTTCCTGACACCCTGGGTATTTCCCCACCATGAGAATAAGATCTAGAAGCGCTCAGACAATCACATCCTTGCCCACCCCAGACAACACAGAGCCCACAGAAAGAGGGGCATCAGATAACCTGCTAAGCCTCTGATCCCCACCCCGTCTTCAGCCAAGAGCCCTGTTACTAAACCTCTTGTGATTAAAGCCCTGTTATTGGATAAAACTACAAAGAAACAATTCACAAGTTGCAGAGGGGTTACCAGAGACTAGGAAGAGAAGGGGTAAAATGGGATAGGGAAACATTGGTCAACAGCTGGTGAGTTGAGACAGGGGTAGGAAGTTCTGGTGTGAGTAGGTAGCTATAGGTAACCACGATATCCCACACATGGCCAAAAGGTAGAAGAAAGGAGTTTTAAAAGTTTGCATCTTGGGCTGGGGATATAGCTCAGTTGGTAGAGTGCCTGCCTTGCAAGCACAAGGCCATGAGTTCAATCCCCAGCACCACAAAAAAATAAATAAATAAAAAATAAAAGTTTGCATCTTAAATAAATGATCAATGTTAGAGGAGATAAGTATGTTACCCTGGTTTGCACATTATAAAAAATATACACATATCAGAATATCATATGGTACCCCATAAATATGGGCAACATTTTGTGTCAATTTAAAAATAAATGCAGAGGGTTGGGGATGTAGCTGAGTGGTAAAGAGCTTGTTTAGCAGGCATGAGGGCTTGGATTCAACACCCAGCACTGAAAAATAAATGAAATGTAGGGCTGGGGGTATAGCTCAGCAGTAGAGATCATGCCTAAAACAAAAGAGGCCCTAGGTTTAATCCCCAGCACCACCCACAAAAGAACTAAAATAAAAAGTCCACTTAAAAAGAGAAAAAGCTTATTTTCCCCCTCCTAGTCCCTAAGTTGAGTCTTTCTCATTCATAATATATTTAGCTGGGTAGGTTCTCTGGGTATTCTAAGACGATGGCTCATCTTTAGCTTAGTCTAAGTGAAGGAATTCCTTACATTAAAAACAATGGATTGGGGCTGGGGTTATGACTCCATGGGAGAGCATTTGCCTAGCACGTGTGAGGCACTGGGTTCAAATCTCAGCACCATGTAAAAATAAAAATTAAAAAAAATTAAGAAATAAAGGTATTGTATCCATCTACAACTTAAAATTTTTTAAAAATGAATTAAACTAAAAACAATGGATAGAGTTGGCTGAAAATACTTCCATTCTGCTCTCTCTCCTCCACCTTTTCATTTCAGACAAATTGCACTTCCTCTTTATTCTTCATCTACAATGTCAAGTGCAGCTGCTTAGAAAAGAGGCTAAGAGAAACTGATGGGTAAATATTTTGAACCATAACCAATTAGAACATATTAAGAAAATTTTTTAAATTTTTGAACCGTAAAGACAAAACACATTTCAAGCAAAATGTTCCAATTTCCTTAGCAAAAACATAATTCCAACATAAAGTGTTGTTATAATTTAAATGCTTTTTGTGAAAAGAAAAAAAAGGCACTTTTATTTCTTACAAAGTAAACCATTAGAAAGGATAGCTCGGGGCTGGGGATGTAGTGCTTGCCTAGCATGTGAAAGGCCCTGAGTTCAATCCCCAGTACCACCAAAAAAAGAAAGAAAGGAAGGAAGAAAGAACAGTTTGGCAGCTATGGTATTTTTTCAAAAAGAAATGATTTTTAACAATTGAAGTGATGTGCTCGAAAAAATATGTACCTTCTGACTCCACAAATATTGGATGTGGAAACTCTTGGGCCCAACTGTAAATGTTAGAAGCACATGGAGACAAGTTTGATTAAGAATTCAACTCAACATTTTACAATTTACTCTAACAGGAAAAAAAAAATCTGTTACCTAAGTTAATATATACACTATTTAGCCGGGCGCGGTGGCGCACGCCTGTAATCCCAGCACTTGGGAGGCTGAGGCAGGAGGATCGCGAGTTCAAAGCCATCCTCAGCAACTTAGCGAGGCCCTAAGCAACTCAGTGAGACCCTGTCTCTAAATAAAATACAAAATAGGGCTGGGGATGTGGCTCAGTGGTGGAGTGCCCCTGGGTTCAATCTCCAGTACCAAAAAAAATATATATATACACTATTTAACAAAAAAATAGAAAGGAAGAAGCAATACAACTGTTGGCAAAGAAAAGCAAAAAATAAAGACTTTTAAAAATAAAATCTGAAAATGAGGACAGAAAATTCCAGTTACATGGAAACATCAAAAATAAATAAATCTGGGCTGGGGTGGTGGGGTAGTTCAGTGGTTAGGTGAGAACGTAGCATGCTCAGGACCCAGGGCTCCGCGCCAACCACGGGAACAAATAAATAAAAGTAAGGCAATAAGGAAGGAAGAGATTTCGAGGAGCGGGTGAGTGTGGTGATAGACATCCAGGTGAATTTCCACCAACAGTTGGGATAGTTTTGTTTTCATTATTCAGATAACTGTCAAAGCAGGAACCCAGAAGATTTTCTGTGACCGATTTGAAAACATGGCTTCTGGTCTCTCATCATGTCATCTGGTTTTTATCTCCCAAATGATTCATTTTAATAGTTTGCTTGATTGCTGGGGCTCCCAAGTTTACTCCAGACCTTCTGCTTGGAGATACGAAAGGTGCTTCTTGTGTTTCACCCTTTGAAGCTATGTAAGGGCAGCCTCAGTTTTTCTTCTGTAAAATGGGGATAAATAATACCAACTGGCCAGGTTGTAAAGTATTTAGCACAGTGTGGACTCTTGCTGAGCCACTATTGTCATTGTCAACACCCACCTGTGCCATTTTTTCTGAGGATCCTGACACTCTTCATAGGAATCATATGGGGTGGGGGGCGGATAGAAGTTCATTGGATTAGACAAAGGGGAATGGAGGCAAGGGAGAAGGAATGGGAAAGGTAGTAGATGAATCAGACATCACTTTCCTATGTTCACATATGAATACATGACCAGTGTAACTCCACATCATGTACAACCACAAGAATGGGAAGCTATACTCCATGTATGTTTAATATGTCAAAATACATTCTACAGTCATGCATATCTAAAATGAATAGATAAAATTTTTTTAAAGAATCATATTATTGATTCATTTAACAAACATTTACTAAGTGCTATTAATGAGTCAGGCACTGTGCTAGACACTAGGAATAAAATGATATACCAAAAACAAAAGAGGACACAATCTCCCAGCCCTTTGTTAGTTTTTGGACCTGTAAGGGAGACAGATATTAGTCAAATAACCACACAAAATGTAAAACTATATCTGTTATGTGAGTGATGCCATCTTGGATCCTCCAGACCAGACCAGCCCCAGATGAATACCACAGAGGATCAGTCACCACTGTAGTGAGCAGAATTTCCCAGACTAGTCTTGCCTTAATCCCTGATCCACAAAATCATGAGATACAATAAATTAGTCACAGTTTTAAGATAATGGAATTATCTGATCCCTTAAATCGTAAAGTCTAAAGTAAAGCCCAGGGATGCAATTTCTCAATGCACAATCATGCAGAAAAATCTTAGTGGTTCCTTCTACCAAACTTTGTTTCGTTGAAGAGCGCCCTCTGCTGGCTCAGAGCCCTTCCTCCAGCCAGGCTGCTTCTGGCTGAAGCTTGTGAAGGGATTTGAAGGGTATGTATGGTCCATGCCTTCCTCAAACGTATGCTGAGCACCCAGGCCTTGGGGTACAGCCTGAACCAGACACAGCTCCTCACCCTTCTGGGACAGATAGTCATTTGACCATCCTGACACCTCTGAGATTACAGGGGAAGCTTTGTATCTCCCATGATAAGGAACCCAAATAGGGAGGGTGGATAAAATTTTGCTCTTATTAATGATTCGGGATGAGATTTTAGGGTTCAAGGAAGCAAAGAACCTCCCACCAAATATTACAGTAGACCCAAATTCCTCACTCTCCACACCACACCCTGTTCCTGGCCCTCTGCTTCCTCACCTTGAGACCCCTTCAGCTTGAGAAGTCTCCTTCTCCTCTCATGAACATGCCACTCTTGTCCCAACCTCTGAATCCTTGTGGCACCCCAAACTCTTCCTCTGCCACTTCATCTCTGCAGTTACCCCTTCTCTAAAGCCGCCTTCCAGTCCCCTCCTGCCTAAGACCCACCGGCTCCCTGACAGCTTGCCTGGGCGGTCCTGACACTGAGGACCCTGACATACATAGGCAGCCTACATCCTGGAAGATATCCTGTCACGTGGAGGGCACAGCCTTTGGGGGATCAGACAAGCCAGGGTTCAGATCTCAGGTGTGCCACCTGCCAATTGTGTGATGTGAGCAAAGTGATGCCACCTCTCTAGTTTTCTCATCAGCACAAAACGGATAGTAGTTCCTACCCACCAGGCTGCCCTGACCCTTAAATGATGTTTTGAAGCTCTAGGCATGTAGTCAACAGCGCACCGTATGTCTAAGCTGTTGGATGTGTTCAGCAAGATCACCTGCTTAAAAAGCAACACAGCCCTCCAAACATCTGGTATGACTGGGCATGTCATAGAGAAACAGCCCTGCCAGGGGCCAGGGGACACACAGCAGGGCTCACACAGAGGCACGGTATCTAATGTCCACGGTATTTTCAGGAATCCATACAAAATGTTCTAATTTATTTTAAGAATCACAAGAAATAAACACAATTTGGGGTCAAAAAGATTTAAAATGCAGTATTATTCCAATGTAGATGGACACAATACTTTATTATTTATTTTTATGTGGTACTGAGGATTGAACCCAGTGCCTCACATGTGCCAGGCAAGCAATCTACCACTGAGCCACAACCCAAGCCTCCCAAAAGATAATTTTATTTTATTTTTTTTTGGTACCAGGGATTGAACCCAGGGGCACTCCACCACTGAGCCACATCCCCAGCCCTATTTTGTATTTTATTTAGAGACAGGGTCTCACTGAGTTGCTTAGGGCCTCGCTAAGTTGCTGAGGCTGACTTTGAACTCGCCATCCTCCTGCCTCGACCTCCCAAGTGCTGGGATTACAGGCGTGCACCACAGCACCCGGCTAAATATAATTTTTAAAGTTAAACAACTTGACAAGGGTGACAAAACCATTTAATGGGGAAAGGACACTCTTTTTAACAAACAGCGCTGGGAGCCAGGCATGGTGGAGCACAGGTGTAATCCCAGTGGCTCAGGAGACTGACGCAGGAGGATCGCAGGTTTGAGGCCAACCTCAGAAACTCAGCAAGGCTCTAAGCAACTTAATGATACCCTGTTTCTAGTTTTTTTTTATTTCAAAAAAGGGGCTGGGATGTAGCTCAGTGGGAAAGTGCCTCTGGATTCAATTTCTGGTACAAAAAAAAAATAGTGCTGGGAAAACTGGATGAACACATGCAAAAGAATGAAGCTGGGCCTTTACCTAACACCACACATAAAATTACCTTAACATGGATCAAATATAAGATCTAAAACTACCCATTTCTTAGAAGAAAACATAAGGCAAAACTTCAGACTATGGAATTTGACAATGATGTCTTGGATATGACATCAAACACATACCAAAATGGAAAAAATAGACAAGCTGGAGTTCATAAAAATGTAAATATCTTGTGCACCAAAAGACAGTTTCATCCAGGCATGGCAGCAAAAGACTGTAATCCCAGAGGCTTGGCTCGAGAGGCTAGGCAGGAGGATCATGAGTCCAAAGCCAGCCTCAGCAACTTAGTGAGACCCTGTCTCTAAATAAAATACTTTTTAAAGGGATGGGGATGTAACTTAGTGGTTAAGTGCCCCTGGGTTCAATCCCAAGGGTCAAAAAATAAATATACTTTCAATTGAGTAAAAATGCAATCCAAAGAAAAGAAAAAAATTGCAAATATATATGTATCTGATAAGGGACTAATAACTAGAATACATAAAGAACTCCTAAAGTAAATAAACACAAAAGGCAAACAATCCAGTTCAAATATGGGCAAAGAACTTCAGTAGACATATCTCCAAAGAAAATGTACAAATAGCCAAGAAGCACAGAAAAAGATGCTCAGTATCACAAAACATTGGGGCAGTGCAAATCAAAGCAAGAAGATGTCACTTCACACCTATGAGGAGGGTTACTATCCCTGAAATTAATACAGAAAATGACAAGTCTCATTAAGGACATGAAGACACTGGAACTCTGTGCTCTGATGGTGAATGTGAATGATGCAGTTGTTGTGGAAACAATGCAAGCAGTTCCTCAAAAAAATCAAAAATAGAATTAACATATGATCCAGATATTCCACTTCTGTACACTCAAAGTGGTCTTGAAGAGATATTTGCAAAGCCAAGACAATAGCAGCATCATTCACAGTAGCTAAAAAGCAATTCAGGCACCCAGGGACAACAGATAAATAGCTGGGCGCAGTAATCCCAGTAGCTCCGGAGTCTGAGGAAGGACGATTGCAAGTTCAAAGCCAGCCTCAGCAACTTAGTGAGACCCTAAGCAACTTAGTGAGACCCTGCCTCTAAATAAAATATAAAAAAAGGGCCAGGCGCGGTGGTGCAGGCCTGCAATCCCAGAGGCTCGGGAGGCTAAGGCAGGAGGATCGAGAATTCAAAGGCAGCCTCAGCAAAAGCGAGGTGCTAAGCAACTCAATGAGACCCTGTCTCTTAATAAAATACAAAACAGGGTTGGGATGTATTCAGTGGTCAAATGCCCCTGAATTCAATCCCCAGAGAAAGAAAGAAAGAAAGAAAGAAAGAAAGAGAGAAATGGATAAGCAAAATGTAGTCCTTCCATACTATTCAGCCCATGTTAGAAAAAGATACATGCTGTATGATTCCACTCATACAAGGTCCCTAGAGTAGTCAAAATCATAGGGACAGAAAGTAGAACGGTAGCTGCCAGGAGCTGAGGGGAAAGGGAAATGAGAAGTTATTATTTAATACATACAGAGTTTCAGTTCTGGATAGAGTTCTAGAGCGGTGGTGGTGGCTGCAGAATACTATGAATATATTTAATACCACTGAGCTGTACACTTACACATGGGGAAGATGGCCGATTTTATGTTACATGTATTTTTACCACAATTGTTTGTAAGGAAAGAAAAGAATACATTGGAAATCTGAAAAAACTAATGCCAATTAAATGCATATATAATTTTTACCGGGCAGTGGTGATACACGACCATAATCCCAGCGAAAAGGAGGCTGAGGCAAGAGAGTGGAAAAGTTCAAGGTCAGTCTTGGCAACAGAGCCAGACCCTGTCTCAAAAAAAAAAAAAAAAAAAAAAGGTAAAAGGACTGGGGATGTAATTCAGTGGTAGCGTGTCCCTGGGGTCAATCTCTAGTACTGGGAGTGGGGGGATTCACACACATACACACACACACCCAGAAAAGAGAGACCCTGGCAGAAGAAGGCAGAGGTGCGCGCGCACACACACATACACACACACACACACACACACACAAATATGTCTAATTTTTATAGAGGAAGACAAAAGGCAAAAATGCCCAGAGTCCACGAAAGTCATAATGCAGCCCTGATGAGGAAAGACCTCTGCCATTTTTTAAAAGGTTAGAAGAGCAAAAAACAGGCGCCAAAGAAAAAGATGAGTTAAAGGGTTCCTCCCAGCCCAGCATCCCTCAGTTCCGGGAATTCCTTTTGCTCAGGAGGGCAGCCATCCTTTGCAGATCAACGCTTCAAGGCTTCCTAACGCTAGTAGAATCCATGCAGATTAGCAGAAGATCTTCTTCCCCACGGATTTTGCATTTCGAAACCCAGGAAGACGGTCCTTCCCTCCCCGGTAAAAGGTTGCCATGCCTCTTAGTGGCCGAAAGGGGGCGCAGTGACTCAGCCTTAAGCGTGGAAATGGCCGTGGCGGACACAGGCAGTAGCGGGGAAGCCTCGCGGTTCACAGTGCGGTCCTGGGGCCAACCGCATTCACCCGAGCTTGTCAGAGAAGTAGGATCGCAGACCTGCCCCGCCTCCCGCTTCAGAGGTAATTAATATGCACATTAAAGTTGGTGAAGCGCTGGACACGATGGCTCATCCAAGGGAGGCTAAGGCAGGAGGACCGCAAGTTCAAAGGCAGCCTCACCAATTTAAGAAGCCTTAAGCAAATTAGCGAGAACCTGTCTTAAAATTTAAAAAATAAAAATAGAGGAGGGACTGGGAATGTGGCTCAATGGTTGAGTCCCTTTATCAAAAACAAATCAAAGTTTGAAAAGCACTGGTTCCAAGGGTCTCCTCTTAGAAAGTGAAGCTACAAATCTGGCTCAGTGCTTACCTGTAATCCCAGCTACTCTGGAAGCTGAGACAGGAGGATCACAAGTTCAAGACCAGCCTAGGCAAGACCCTGTCTCAAAATAAAAAGCGTTGGGATAAAGTTCAGTGGTAAAGTGCCCCTGAGTCTAACCCCTAGAACAGGAGTAAGGGTGGCTTCCTGGAAGGAGAGAAGGGCTGGCTGAGCCCTGGAATCCGCTCCTGCAATCAAACAAGCAGCATCTATGGAGGTGGAAGGAGAGCCGCAGGAGGGGTATGGAAGAGTTGTACAGGTCACAGATGAACAAATACTTCTTCTTCCATTTCAATACAGGCTTTTTGAGTGCCCACTGTATGCTGGGCACCCGGGTTACAATAGTGAGCAAAACCCAGACCCTATTCTCACCTTCATGGATCCTTCAGCCTAGTGGGAACTCCAAGGGTGTATGATCCCACAAACACATGGAACTGCAAGCCCCGACCTTGCTGGGCAGGTCCAGAGAGGGCAACTGGGGGAGCAAAGGCAGGGAAGGGAGGCCAGGGGATCTGGTTCACACAGAATGGTCAAGGAAGGCCTGTTGAAGGAAGCAAGCTTTAGGCCTTGGAGCTGAAGGATGCCTGCATGTTATCTAGGAAAGGAGTGGGAGTTCCTGGCAGGGGGACAGAATATGAAAGGTCACCCAGCGAGAGGAACATGGTGCACTGAGGGAACTGAAAGAAGACCACCATGGCAGGAGGCAAGGTGAGGCCTTGAGAAAGGCAGAGAGCAGCAGCTTCAAGGGGACCAGGGAACAGAGGACATGGGCCCACCTCAGACCTAGAGAGGAGGCCTCCCAGGCCCCACATGACTGGTACTTGGTTCTCTTTCCCAGGGTTCCTTTTCCCAGTGGCCCATGTGAACATCTCCCCTTTGTCTGTTGGGAGTCCCTCTGTCCCCACCCCTCTCCAGCCTGCTCTCTCCTCTACTGATCTCCCCTCACTGCCCTATCCGTTATTGAGAGGGGAAGAGTGAGTGGATACAGGTGGAGTACTCTTACCTGAAATGCTTAGGATCAGAAGTGTTTTCAATTTTTGAACATTTGCATATGCAGAATAAGATGTCTTGGGGATCGCACCCAAGTCCAAGCACAAAATACCTTTTTGTTTTGTAAACTCCTTGTGCACACAGCCCGAAGGTAATTTCGTAGTCTTTCCATTGCACTTTTTTTTCCCCAAAAGCATAGACAGAGATTTACTTAGGAAAACTGATACATATTCAAGGGAGAACGGAAGCAATCTTAAGAGAAAGAGGTCTTCAAGGTAAAGCAAGCAGTCCACCTAGGAGAGAGAGGATGCAGTCCATCTCCAGAGGGAGAACCGGGCGTGCCTGTGTTTTGATTGCAACCCATCATGAGGTCTGGGGTGGAATCTTCCATTCGTGGCCCCCTGTCACTACTCAAAAGTTTCATATTTGGAATCATTTCAGATTTCAGATTAGCAATGCTCAACCCACAAGCACCATCCTATTTGACAATAGGGATTGCTCATGGTCCTGTTGGGTACTGTATTGATTACACAGCTAAATTCCAAAAGCCTGAAGAATGAGCCCATTTCTAAAGAAGAAATTTGGGATGGGCACAGACATTTAGCTGCAAAGATATTTGCAGCATGTCTATAATAGCAAAGAATTTAGAAAATACCCAAATGTCCAACACTACGAGATTGGTTAAATGGGATATTTGTAACTAGAAACCAATAAAATCTCTAAAAAGTGTTGTGTAGGAAAATATTATCTACTATGTTAAAAATCAGATTACAAAACAGCACTACAGCATGGTCCTATTGTTGTAAAAACTACATTATATGCCGGGCACAGTGGCGCATGCCTGTAATCCCAGCGGCTCAGGAGGCTGAGGCAGGAAGATCGAGAGTTCAAAGCCAGCCTCAGCAAAAGCGAGGCCCTAAGCAACTCAGTGAGACCCTGTCTCTAAATAAAATACAAAATAGGGCTGGGGATGTGGCTCAGTAGTTGAATACCCCTGGGTTCAATCCCTGGATCCAAAAAACAAACAAACAACAACAACAACGAAACTACATTATATGAAGTATAAAATGAAAGTATACATTGGAAAATGAGAATCAAAACTGACAGTGGTTCTGTGATGGGGTTACAGTTGATTTTTCTTTGCACTTTTTATTTACATATGTACTTATTTATTTTGTGGCACTGGAAATTGAAGCCAACAACGTTCTACCACTGAGCTACAGTCCTTCTTATTTTATTTTGAGACAGGGTCTCACTAAGTTGCCAAGACTGGTCTCAAACTTGCAAGCCTCCTGCCTGAGCCTCCCGGTAGCTGGGATTACAGACATGCACCACTGTTCCTGACTTCTCTATTTTTTTATTGTCCACATTTTCAAAGGTTTTTAGCAGGAAATCTATTTCCTTTGGAAAGAGAGAACAAAGCGAAAAAAAATTGAAAAGCAAGGGAGTCTTTGCAACTTCCCGTTTATTGTGTTCTGTTATCTGTCTCTAAAAAAAATAAACAACATACTGCTCTGCTGAGAACATTTAAAAAATATTTTTCCTTATTACAAAAGCAATATGTGCTTGCCAGAAACAATAACCAAAAAAAAAAAAAAATCAGAAAGTACAGATAAGCAAAGAAGAAGAAAATAAACACACATTCCCCTCTCCCCAGGGACAATGAATATTTGCACCTTCATGACCTGTCATACCCCAGGACATTTTTACTATGGAGTTCCACTCTGGGCACTGCTCATCAGAGTCCACCTAGTTGCCATTACTGGAAATTTGCGTATAGAAGGAGGCTTCCAGATTCCTCGTGATCCCCAAGCAATTCCAAAGGTGACTTGTCAGGGCCTCAGATTGTTTGGAAACCTGAATAACAGATTACGCAGTGGTAGATCCCCCCGCCCCCACTCCACCCCCCTAACCCCCCCACCCCCGTCCTTGGCCTGCTCTGAAGCACAGAAGACAAGAGCTGTCAAGTGTGGGGACCAGAAGTGTGATTCCCGACATGTTTGGGATTGCAACACCCTAGGTAGATGTTGCAAGCCAGCTACCCCTTTGAAAAGAACTCGAAGAAATAAATAGCATTTGCAGGCCCGCTTAGTACCTTCCCACCCGTGCAGCTGGAGGGAATTAAGGTCAGTTACTCTCCTAACCCTCCTTCCCCCCACCGCTCGGCAGCCCATCTGGGATGTCCTCAGTCAGGGCTGGAATGGCATGGGGGAGCTGTGCAGGCAGGTGCTGCCCATGCCAGGCCTAGGAGTCCCCCAGCTGAGGCAGGATGGCCCTGGGCTGTTCCCACACACCCCCATGCACACGAGCAACAACCCCAGGTTTCTAAGGCCCAGCCAGCACACATCCAGCCTCTCCTGGGAAGGAGAGCAGGAGGCCCACCTCTGGGCATCCAGCCCTACAGGGTCCACACCCTCAGCACAGCCCTGAAGCAGACAATGTTCCTAGAATGTGTGCGGACCATTCCTGGGTGTTTCCAATGCTGTGGCGGTTACTCATGACCCAGGCCCTGGGCTTACCTACCTCCCCAGCCTCCAGCTCTGTGAGTTGAACAGGTCTCATTGCTGTGTGGCAAGTTCAATCTTTCTTAAATCACAAAGATTTGAGGAACTCTGTTCTCCTTTCTGTGGGCCTCCTCTCATCCCTGATCATAACCATAGCTTCTGTTCGTCACCTGTCAAGTGACAGGCATTTTCCAAACCTGGACACTCACAACAGTCTTTGCAGGCAGATGTAATCAGAAAACTGAGACTCAAAAAAAAAAGGGAGTTCTCAAGGTCACACAGCTATGGACAGAGATAGGTGTCGACCAGACCTGCCTGACCCCAAAGTTCAGGCACTACCCCAAAGGACAATGCAGAAGGGAACCCCCAGAGTATATCATTTTCCCCATTCCATTCAGGAGACAGCTGAGCAGGGAAATTCATTTACAAACAGCTATATAATACTTCTTATGCCAGGCACTGTTCCAGCACTTTATAAATAAAATCTCCATTTGAATTCACTGCATCATTATGAGATGGGTACATACAGATAAGAAAACTAAGACACAGAGAGGAGAGTTAACTTCCCCAAGGTCACACAGTAAATGGTGGAGTTTGGACATAGGCTGGCTCTGAGCCTGTGCTGCCTTTCCAACCTCAGAGATAGAGGGTCCCCACCCGACTCCAATTCTCCCTCCTTTGACCTTGTCACATTGTCACTCCCCTCCTTTTTCTGTGAGTCTGCTTCAAACTTCAAACTTCCTCATCCCACTCTGGGTGGTATTGGTGTTCTCTTGTGAAACTGCTTTGTGAAACTACTTATTGTGCAAGGACACATTAGATTAGATCACTATCTAGATTCCCCCAAAGAACCAGGAGTTCTAGAAGCTTTCTCTAAGCAAAGGCTCAGTGCTGTATCTATAGAAATTTATCAAATAGGGAGCAAGAGATTGCACGCCTGTAATCAAGCTACTCTGGAGGCTGAGGCAGGAGGATCACAAGTCGTAGGCAAAGAAATAAAAAGGGCCGAGGATGCAGGTCAGTGTAAAGCTGCCCTGGGTTGTAACCCCAGTGCTGCTGGAAGAAGAAGAAGAAGAAGATGAAGAAGCAGAAGCAGCAGCAGCAGGAGGAGGGGGAGGGGAAGAGGAGGGGGGGGGGCTGCTCTTATTAAGAGGTCTTTTTGTTCCCAGTCTTGGGGCTGAGCACTATGGGGTCTATGAACACAAAAGACCTCAAGAAAATAGCAGTAAATGACAGCAGATGAGTCCATGCTGTGTGTTGTATCTGGGTACAGACGAATTTCAAAAGATGTCCGGGAGAGGAGTCAGAAAAGCTACTTTGATGGAGGTGGAGTTTGAACTAGGGTTTGAAAGAAGGGATAGGTTTTGATTTAAAAACAACTGCCCTGGCAAAAGAAACTACAGAATGTTTTCCTGCGTCCACATCGAACAGATCCTCAGAAATAAACCAGAGGGAGAAAACACTAGATTGGCTTGTGGTTTTGTTTGTTTGTTTTGTCTATCAAGTTTCGCTCTTTCCATCTCAGTGAACAATGAAGAACTTCCTCAGGCTGCAGCGCCACGAGGATGCTTCTGGAATTGGAGGAGGACGCACTGCCTCGTGCTACCACAAGGTGGCAGAGCTGCTATTCTGTTGCTAACCGCGGCGAGTACGTTCCGCGCAGGTGAAGGATCGCAGACCCCTCCTCAAACTGGTCACTGGGCGGGCTGCTAGTGGGGCACCGGTCTTCTCAGTGCGCGCTGCCTTAATATTCAGCCCGGAGGTTAGAGAAGAAAGACGGTGTAAGAGGAACCTGGGTGAGGCTGAAAGGGAAAAGAGAGACGCATGAAGAGGCGCGCTCCACCAGGACCTCCGTGCACCACGAAGAGACCTTCCATCGGCCGGACCAGGGTTTGTTTACGGGGACTCGGGCCCCCAGCCTCCTGCTGCACTCTTGGTTTCGAAGAGTGTAATGCTTACCTTGGGTGAGGGTGAAAGTGATCAACTGCTAGCCCAAGACTGGTTCCAGGGCAGCCAACTCCAGTTCGGTTCTTTCTCTAAGCAGCCAGTCTAGCCCCGCTGAGGAGGAATGCTACTGGCTTTGGGGGGTACACACTGCTGGGCCACCACCCATCCCTGCTGTTATGCTGGGAGCTGTGTATGGCAGTAGACATGTGAGTGGCATCCTTTAGGTGCCCCAAAGTCAATATTTAGCCCAAGTTTACATCCTACCAAGTGAGCCAGGCCACAGGGTCCTGAAGTCACAGGAACACAGGTTAGAAGCACCCAAGACACAGTTTGAAGCCAGAAATTCGACTTTTATCGTTTCTAACTAGCTGGGCAAGTTTGAATGGGTGAACCAACTTCTCTGAACCTTATTTTCCCCATTTGTGAAACAACCAAGTTATATTATTCAGAGACTCTGATGCACCTTCCAGTGCTGAAATCCTGAAAAACAGCTGCTCCTTCAGCCAGAGGAACTGAAACATGGGGGTCGGGGATTGGAGGGGCGGGATGACAGGCACCGCCAAGAGTTGGCCCCGCACATCTCCTGGGATTGCAACTCGCAGCCCAGCAGTGGCCACTGCGGCACTCCCCGCCCCCGCTTCAGGGCCAGGCAGTACACACCCACGGTTCCTCAGAGACTTCTGGAATCTCGCTGGATTCCTCCCGGGAATGTTTATTGCCCTTTACATCTGCAAATCGCTTTACATCAGCAACCCTGCCGCGCGATTATTAATCATCACGACATTCCCTCCTCCTGTAAGAGGAATTGCGGGGATCCGGACTTTTGAAGGTGAAACCTGCCTGGGATTCACTCAATAACCAGTTAACTAAAGTTAATTAAGCGCCTAATATGAGCAAAGCGCAAAGAGACACACAAGTCCAATTACTGCAGGGATCAGAACTGTAGGGGTCCTCAAAGAACTCCACCCATACTCCAATTATGTCATGAGGAGGGGGCAGTGAGAAAGTGATGGAAGATCTCACACGCCTGATGAGAGTGCGGTAAATATTACGCCCCCACCCCCATAATGCACAGGCCAGGGAGAGGGAAGTGGCCTTTCCAAGGTCACTTATCCCCCCAAGGAGCAACACTGACCCCAGACCCTCGTTCTTCAAAGCTTTCCATCTGCGCCATGAGCAAGAATTTTAAATGCAAGTCTATAAAATATAATTAGGTGAGAGATGGCTATTTCCATGATTTCCGTGCATAGAAAAAATCGTGACCCCAGATCACGCACCAGGAAGACAAGACCGTCCCCCAGGTCTTCAGTGCAGCCTCCAGGAGCCGAGCCACGACAACCGTGGCGCATCCCAGGGTGCCCAGCGCCCCCGGCCCGCCTCCGCTCCGGTCCGAGGGAAGCGGGGCCGGGACGCCCGGACCTCCGCCGCTTCCCGCGGGGGCGTGGCCTGCCCGGGGCGGGGCGCAGCGGGAGTCCGGCTCCCAGCCTCCTCCCGACCAGCGGCGCCGCGGCTGCGCCAAATATGGGCAGAGCGGAAGCGGCGGGCAGACGTCACGGCGCCGGGTGGGGGCAGCGCTGCGGGGCCGCTGACGGGAGGCGCTGACGGCGCCTACGTGTCACCGTGGAAACCAAACAGTAAATAGAGGACTCGGGAGCTCCTGGCACCGTCGGCCCCAGCGACCTGGCCTGGAGCAAAGGGCCGGAAGCTGGGAAGGGCCTGGAGAAACCTTGGCCTGGCAGACGAATGCGGGGGCGCGGCGAGGGTGCGGAGAGGGTGGAGGAGGGCACGCCGCGCCGACACAGCGCCCCAAACATCCCTTTGGGAGGCTTCTGGGAAGCTAGTTCTCCCTCTACCCGGCAGCCAGTGGGAGCGGGTCAGGAATGGCAAGAAACCCTCAAGCCACTGCGGAGGGTTTCCATCAGCCTGCCAAGGTTGTTGGAGACGTTGGTTTTGCTTGATTCTCCTTACAAGTGGCGAAGAGTGCAGGCACTGGAGCCACGCTGCCGGGGGCTCCAATTCCAGCTCTGCCACTGCTGTTGGATGGTCTTGAGCAGATCACACTCTGAGCCCCAGATTGTATCATTACCTATAAAACTAAGGATAATAGGAGAACCTGCTTTAGAGAGTAGTTGTGGGGATGTTTTAAGAAAAAAACAAACAACAACAACAACAACAAGAAAACGGTTTATACCCTCACTGCCTGCACCTGGGACAGAGTACTCCAACCTCACCATGCTTAAGGCTCCAAGAAAGGAATGCAAGGAGTGTCAAAAGCTGCACATAGCCAATGTCACCATCGAATCGTCTCGCACCTATGAATGATGGCCCTTTGATGCATTTCCATAGCAGTCATTGATGTCATCGGAGTTTTGAAATTAAAAGGGAGCTTTGAGATTTTTTGTTTTTAAAGCCCGCCTCTGACATGGCATGGGAAACAATCTCACAGAGGTTTGGTCACATACATCGTAGGGACTGATTTTAGCATTCAGGTAATGTAGTTAAGCACTTTGGGCTTTAGGGTCACAAAGAGCTAGATTCAAATCTCAAATCTCTCTTATTTAAGCTTTCCTTGATCATTTTCCTTATCTATAAAATGAGGATACTAATAATATCTGCCTTATAGGATTGTCGTGAAGACTAAGTGAGAGCATTCGTTTGACAAGATGATTATTATGTGTCCACTATGTGCCAGTTGTTGTAGGTGCAATGATTAGCAAAGCAAATATGGTCTCTGATTTAGCATTGCCTATAAGTACTTAGCACACCCGAGAACATAACAATACATGTGAAATGTTAGCCATGGTGAATTATTTTATTCTAAATCCCAAGCATGTGCCTGTGAATTCCTATCCTAGAACCTCTATTGTGCAATTACCATGGACGTCAGCTCCCCCTGGATCCCACAGGCATTACAACCCAACATGCACAATATGGAACTTGCCTTTGTATCCTCCAAACCTGCTCCTCTTCCTATAGTCACAAAATCATTGGTGGAACCACAAGTATCCTTGTGTGTCAAGCTTGGTAAATGTGGGAATGAACTTGGATTCCTCTCTGTCCCTCACCTCCCACATCCACTCAATCACCTAGTCCCCACAGTTCTACCCACTAATTACCTCTTGTTCACTCTCCATTCCCACCACCACTACCTTGGTTCAGCCTTCACACAACTGAACTAAGTAAATGCTAGGTTCTTCATGATCTGGCCACAGTTACCTCTTCTTGACCTATCTCTAGCCTCCTCCACATTGATGCTGCAATAGTGATGTAAATGAAATCAAATGTACTTATGAAATGTTCTGTAATTTACATCCCCACACTCCCTTCCCTCCCACCACCGCTTTATAGTCTAGCAAAACCAAATTCATTGTTTTATGAGTCTTTGGTTATACTGTACTAGTCCTCTGCCTTGAATCTCTCCACCCTGCCACTTATAATCCCCGTCCACCTTCAAAGCCCAGTTCAAAGGTCACCTTAGAGACTTCCCCAAATAAGTTACATCATTCCCTCTTCCATTCATCCCTTGGAACTGGTGTTTATTTTCGTTTTTCAGCGTGTATTATAATGTTTGTGTTTAGATGTTTTTCTTTTTCCCTTACTTGACCACATACTCTGAGAAGTGGACTGTGGCTTGTCCACATCTGAATTCAACATTTGATAGACAGGAGACACTCAGAATCTTTGTGTGTGTTACTGGGTACTGAACCCAGGAGTACTCTGCCCCTGAGTTACACCCACAATCCTTTTTTTAAATTTTGAGACAAAATTTTAAAAAATTTTGAGTTGCCCAGATTGGCCTGGAATTTATTATCCTCCTCCCTCAGACTCCCAGATAGCTGGGATTATAGGAATGCACCATTGCACCAGCTTAGAAATGTCTTATTGTATTAAATGAAACCCATGTTTGCTCCACTAACCCTATCTTCCTAAAGTATAAAGATAATAACAGCTAACCCTTCTAGTATACTTCTGCATGTCCAGAACTGTAATAAACACTTATACATACCAGTTTATTTATTGCTCACAACAGCCCCAACAGGTGAATGAATTTATAATCACCATCTCCATTTTACAGATGGGGAAACTAAGATGCAGAGAGATTAAGGAATTTGCCTGAGGTCAAGGAGCCAGGATTCAAAACTAAGAGCTCTGGACCACTCTCTTACATTGGATCCAATTCCTTAAATCTGGATTAGTTTAACACATCATCTTGATAAATTTAGCTGTGGTTATAGTCACATATTGACTAAAAAGCCTATAGATCTGACCACAATTTGTTCTCCAAAGTAAACATGGCAACAACTCAATTGGAGGGCAGGCCATTTGCCTTTAGAATGAAGGTGTTGCCTTTGCTTCAGACCCTTGTAACAGGCCTTCTTCATATGGACCTGCCTCTAGTGCTTTATTGTTTGTTGCGCTAGGGATTGAACTCCGGGCCTCAGCATGCTAGGCAATGTTCTACCACTCAGCTCGATCCCCATCCCAGGCCTGCTTCTAATGTAACCTGCAATTAAACCCCTGTGGGTTCTTAGACCTAATCATCTGATTTAAACAAACACAAACAGCATGAGCTGAAAGTAAAAAGAGCGTATTAATTAAGTAGAGCTGATGGTCATCAGACCAGGCAGCCTCTTTGGGACAATAGCCAGAGTCCTTTCTGCCCTGACTCCTCTTAAGGAACTGAACCATTCTTCTAGGACAAAGAAAGGCAGCTTAGTTTAGTTCATAAGTGGGTGTGTGGAACCATTGAAGTGAATTGTATTGCAATTAAACTGGTTGATGCTTTGGTTACTTTCACCTGTGTGCAAAGAAAATGGAAATCTATCCAATCAGACCCCTTCAGACTTTGAACTCAGTCATCAGGATTCAGTGCACCTTATTCTCACCTGCTTTTTCTCAGGTTTGGATATGCTTTCAGAAAATGATGTCTGTGACAATGACATTGATGTTGAAGATGATAATAGCTAACCCTTATTCTTTCATTCTAATGCAGTCTAAATTATAGGTTTTATCATTTAGCACACTAATTGCTAGGAACTAATAAATTCAAATGACTTGTGTGACAGTCTGAATATTTTATATCAAAGTAAAACATATTATTTTGTTTGTTTCTTTGAAGATGATGTATATACCCATATATATGTGTGTGTGTGTATATATATGTGTGTGTGTCCTTTCTGCATTTGATGTTGAAACAATTCCTCAAACTATAGTAAACCTATCGTTTACTTATATTTTTGTACACCTTAAAATTCTTTCCCAAGCTAGATAGTTTCTCATCTTAATATTGTAGAACACTTAACAGAAGTGTTTGTACGTGTATGTGTGTGCATGTTGGTGATCAAACCCGGGGGAAGAAAAAGAAAATCTATCCAATTAGAGCCCTTCAGATTTTGAACTCAGTTATCAGGATTCAATGCACCTTATTCTGAACTCCTTTTCCTTGGGTGGGAATAAGGGCCTCTAAGCAAACACTACCACTGATCTGCATCCCCA
This sequence comes from Glaucomys volans, assembly GCA_020662805.1. Lineage (NCBI taxonomy): Eukaryota > Metazoa > Chordata > Mammalia > Rodentia > Sciuridae > Glaucomys > Glaucomys volans. The sequence goes on along the minus strand of JAJEJO010000931.1, from coordinate 582,092 downwards.
GCCTACCAAGAACTTTTTCAACAAAGAGGCACGCTCTTCTACTCTGGAAGAAATCCATGAAGTACGTGGTTAATTTTCACTCCTAAGTTCTATTAGCTCCCTTCACACATTTTCATCTGCATTCTTCCATTCAGCAAGCCCAGTAGACACTAGGAACGCAGAAGTGAGCAAGACAGAAAAGTTCCTGTTCTCATTGGACTTACACTGTGGTGGTGATGGGGCAGAAAACTTTATAAAAGAGAAGAAAACATAGATTTATGTTGCAGATAGCAATTTTGCTGTGAAAAAACAAAGCAGGATGGGATAGTCAGGGGAGAGGGTAGGTGCAGAAGGGATCCTGGACAGAAACTTCAGGTAATTTCCTTAATCATCCAAGAATTTTACTGTGCCTTAGTCTCTTCTTGGTCCGTTAATTAAAGATAACATAATTGATCTACTTCCACTCACACATGGACATTGCTCTTGATACAAAATGACTGTTATTAGAACAAATTGTTAAATGCTACTCTTTAATTTTGATAATTGCACATAATGCAAAGATATGCAAAGACAATGCAGAATCTATAATCTATAATTCTACAGAGATAGTTTTTCTTTTACCCTTTTTCTGTAAAAAATTAATGTTGAGCCAGAGCACACTGGCAATGCATTCATTGATCTTGAATTGGCCAAGGTGATCCAGGGAAGGCAGTGGAGGAATTCCACCAACCAAGGATGGAAGTGGGATGGTATTTACAGGCAGACATAAAAGATGTGAAATCCCCATTGCCTAACATCCTAATAGGGTCAGGAATAGAAGTTAGAGAATATGAGTAGAATGTATTTCTGCTTGTGGAAACAGTGTAGAATTTATTCATTCACCCACAGAGAACATATTCATTAACACTGTGCTATGTGCCAGGTCCTAAGCTGGGTCTGGGAATACACTAGTGAGCTAACTGGACATGGTTCTCAGAAGGAAATAACCACCCAACCACTTCTATTATATATGGATGTCTTGTATCAAGGTTTTTAGCAGTGATGTCCTGACAGAGTTTTGTTTTGGTTTTTTTTTTTTTTTTTTTTGAACCAGGGATTGAACTCAGGGACACTCGGCCACTGAGCCACATCCCCAGTCCTATTTTGTATTTTATTTAGAGACAGGGTCTCATTGAGTTGCTTAGGGCCTTGCTAAGTTGCTGAGGCTGGCTTTGAACTCACAATCCTCCTGCCTCAGCCTCCCAAGTCGCTTGGATTACAGGCGTGCGCCACCACGCCCAGCCTGACAGAGTTTTTTTGTTTTATTTTTGCCATACTAGGGGTAAAACCCAGAGCCTCGTGCATGTGAGGCAAGTGCTCTACCACTAAACTATATCCCCAGCCCTTTCTATTTTTTCTTTTGAGACAGCATTTCATGAAGTTGCCCAGGATGGCTTCAAACGTGCAATCCTCCTTCCTCAGTCTCCTGAGTGACTAGAATTACAGGTGTGCACCACCAGACCCTGCTGACAGTTGTTTTGTTGAGGCTAGTGTGAGGCTCTATCTTATGAGATCGAAGCCTTTTCCAAAAGAAAATTGAAATTCCCAATGTCAGTCATTCCCAGGAGTTATTAAACCCTGATCAGGAAAGGAGGATTTGGAAGGAGTCCTTTGGCTAGCAAGAGAAGGAACTACTTCTCTCCAGACCATGAAAGTGGGATCAGTAGGGAGCTAGGCAGGGTGTCAATCCTGTGCAGGACCCCATGACTTCTAGGAAGCCTGCTGAAGAGACTCCCTCTCCCTGGAGCTTTAATGCAGCCTTGTCGAGGGGGCAGCCTGGGTTATGGTGAATTAGAGATAAGTTCTGTCTGGTCTGTCAAAGGAAAAGCAATGTTCTGCCACTGTAGTCAGCATAGGTCAGCCTGAGTAAGGTCAGGAGATATCCAGCGATGTCCAGGGCCAGCTGCCCTTCTCTATTTCCTTCCTTCTTCCTCATATTATTACCATGCACATAAGGGAGGCAGCTGGGTTCCTTACCAGATATCTATATAGATGAATACATATGGGTGTGTATATATAATACATATTTATGTAAATACATTGTCTACATATATGTTGTATATACAAACAGACACACATGTCACCTTTTTATTTCAGATTCAGATGTTAGTTACATTCACCCGTATTTAGCTTAGGTCATATTTTTAAAGTATAAGGTATTTTACCCTTTGAACAGCAATGAGTCCAGGGCCACTTTCCTTACGGAAAGACTGGCAAAAAACAGTGGGCAAGCATGGGTGATGTAGGAGTGCCCCAAAGAGCCATAAGTAAGTTGCTTTCAAATGTCAATTTTCATGGGAGGAGCAGTGGCTCATAGGTGAGAACAAGCTTAATGGAACTGTCATTTCAAATTAAAACTTTTAGCTTGATGAAGTATGATACTCTGTGACCACCCAGTGATTTTCATTATCACCAAAGCATTAGGAGACTGGCCTTGAAGCTCTCCTTCCACCCAGCATGTGTAGAAACATGCTCTCTGGCTTCCAAGCTTGGTGCCTGTGTGACACTTGAGAGCAGGGGTAGAAGGGCACAGTCGTCTGTCTTTGTGGTTTGTACATGTGCGTGTAAGTGCCCCATTACCAGAGGTGTCCCAGACAAAGGTCATGTTCTTCTTTAAGACGATAAGGTTTCTAAGTTAAAACTTATTCAGAGTCACGTTGACTTCTTATTGAGCGATTATGTAACTCTTTATTTACAGAATGATCAGCCCTTATTTGTGCTCTTTGAGATCTCTTTTCAGTTGTCAGAACCAGCTTGTTCCTGATGTTAGAGCAACTTCAGAAATCACAATGCACTTTTTACTAAGGGATAGGACAATAGTCCTCTTTTCCTTTTGAGAATAAAATATGCCAACTAAGTATATTAAAGACAGAAAAGTTGTTGCTTTTTCTTTTTTTAACCAAATGAAAACTTTTTAAAATCTAGTTTTCTTTTCTGTTTTTTAATTATTGGGACTTTTGTTGATTTATTTGGTGGTGCTGGGAACTGAACCCCAGGCCTGTGCATGCTAGGCAAGCACTATTCCACTGAGCCATATCCCTAACCCTTAAACCTAGTTTTGTTTTGTTTTTGGTACGAGGATTGAACCCAGGGGCACTTAACCTCTGAGCCACATCCCCAGCCCTTTTCATATTTTATCTACAGACAGGGTCTTGCTAAGTTGCTCAGGGCCTCACTGAATTGCTGAGGCTGGCTTTGAATTTGCAATCCTCCTGCCTCAGCCTCCCGAGCTGCTGGGATTACAGGCATGCACCACCATGCCTGGCTAAAACTAGTTTTAAGAGGCAATTCACCCTGATGTTTTGAACAGAGTAGGAAGTAAAGATCCTAACCACCACAGTAGAATGTTGAGAAAATCATTCATTCCAACTAGTCTTCAATTCGTTCACTTTTTAGGTAGCAGCAACCCTTCACATGACTTTTTGGGAATACAAAACTTAAAACAGGGCCATGTAGACCACTTGCTTGGCATTGTGTGAGTACCTGAGCTCAATCAAGCACTGCATTTTTTTAAAGAGTTAAACTAGTTTGTGCAAAGCTTAGCTCCATTTGCTCAAAGGAGTCCTTTAAGATTAAAACATCTGAATTTAAGGTCAGCACAACTCAATTTAAACGTTTCCCCCTATGGCTACCAAAACAGAAAAAGAAGCAGGAAGACACAGAACCTATTGGATAGATTTCTGCCCCTAGAGCTAGAAAGTAGAGAATTTCAGCAATGCAATGTGAAGACACATACTTTTAAAATTGCCTCTCCAGTTTCCTTCTCCTCTTTGGTAAGGGATCAGGTGGAGGGGTGTGTTCCCCTCCAGGAGCTACCCTTCCTGACAAACTGGTCTCCAATAATACCTTTCAGAATCTTACAAAACTCCCAGAATGAAGACAGCACAAGAATTTGATCGCATTCAACTTAAATGCTTTTATTGACAATGTCTTGGAACAATAAGCAAACAATGCTTAAATTTTTCATTCAAATTCACTTTCCACATGTTGAAAGACCTCAAGGTAGAAAAAAATAAAATAAAAATATAAATATCTGAGAATCCATCTTAATAAATAAATTAAAAACACAATAAAACGTTTTCATGGAAAACTGTTAATGTCAGAACATTCAGACCACCTCAACAATGCATGATCAGTAACATTACAATGAACATTGATGTTGAAGAAAAACTACAGTACATGGATATAGCTATTTATTTCTATCTACTAGAAAATAAAGTCATATCTTTTCTTAGTTTAATATTGGTCATTTCTAATCAGAACACACTATTGCCAGGAACACAGTAGTTATTGTTAAAATCAGCTGCACTAGATACAATTTGAAAATATCCAGCACCAAGTTAATTCCAATAATGAACCCAATAGATTAGTTAATGCTATGAGAAGACTAAGGAGAAAGAGAAAAGAGACACAGACCCAGGCCTGGCTCAACATGCTACTAACTACCAGCTCTCAGAGGTGTCACTGGGAACAATACACACTCCATGCGTTTTGCTACATCTCCAGAAGAGGTTAGGACTTGAGTCCATGTGGATGCTTTCAAGTCCTTGAGGCCCACAGCCTGGTGTGTTTCACGCACAGACAAGGTCCTCCCTAGGTCTACGGGAACCCTCCAGGGAAGACGTGTTTCTCCTCTCTGTAATGTACCAACTGGGGCAGTGGCACTTGTGAGTGCCGACTGCCTCCCCTTCCCTGCCCGCTCACAGGGCCAGCAGCGTGGGTGAGCTGAGTGAGTCAGAGGAGGGCTCATTGCTGCTGCTGCCCTTGCGGTGGGCAGCCGCACAGCTGGGGAAGGAGTCAGCCTCGGGGTAGGTGAAGACGAAGGAAGACGTGTAAGTAGTGCAGCTGGGAGTACAGGTGACCACCGGGGTGCACAGGGGCTCCAGCTCTGCGGCCATGGGCCCCATCCCCAGGGAGCCACTGTGCAGGGGCTCCCAGTCTGCTGCATAGAAGGAACCAGACAGGTCCATGTCTGGCACGGAGCGGGCTGTCTCAGAGCCGCTGGGCCTGGACGATGCCGGGAACAGGAAGTCATCGAAGGGCTCAGCCTTCAGCTCCATGCTGTTGATGCTCTTGACTGGCTCCACCGATGGCTTGGGCTCAGGGTCATTGAGGAGGGGCAGAGCAAAGGCCTCCTCAGATTCTGGGGTGGCAGCCTCTGGCAGGCCCCCACTCAAATCCAGGGATGCCACAGACATCTCTTCTGGGAAGCCCAGGTCATCTGGGATCTTGCAGGCAGGTCGGTGAGCTGCCAGAATGAACTCTAGTTTTTCCTTCTCCTTCAGCAGGTTGGCAATCTCAGTCTGCAAAGCAGATTTCTCATCTTCAAGTTGGTCTGTCTCCTGTATACAGGGGGATGAAGGCAAAGCATAAGTCACAGTCTTACTCAAGGGCCTTGCTTCCTATGCCCAAGCTCCAACTTTCTCCCTAACTTTTTAAACGAAGTGACCCAGAGGCTCTACCTACCGCTTGGAGTGTATCAGTCAGCTCCCTCCTCCGGTTTCGGCACTTGGCTGCAGCCATCTTATTCCTTTCCCTTCGAATTCTCCTTTTCTCTTCTTCTTCAGGAGACAACTAAAATTTAAAAAAGAAAAAAGAATAACATTCAGTAACAGTGTCTGCCATCACCTGCATTCCCCAGCTCCAATAAAACTGGCTCTGGCAGCTTCCTGGTACCTCTCTATGAAGCCATTCCTAACCTGCAGTTGCAAACTGGGCGTGACTTGCATTTAAAGTAAGACTCTCAGCAAGGGAACAAAGAAGAGCCCAGGCTAAAGCATGAGGTAGGAAACTATCAGGGAAGAAACTAAAAGGGTACTTCTTGGAGCCAGGATTAAGGTGTAACTCGGAGGAAAATGGCTTGGAGCCAGGGAAGTGCAGAAAATTCCATCAGGGCTGTCCCCTCTCTAGGATGTTCTTCATCTCCACTGCCCCTCCTCTGTCCCCAGGTACAGAAGAACTCCTCACCTGTTCTACCTTGCCTCTTCTGCCGATGCTCTGCGCTCTGCCCCCTGTCATGGTCTTTGCCACTCCAGCCCTGGAGTAAGCCCCAGTCGAAGGAGTTGGAACTCCATAGGGGTGAGGAGCTCTAGACTGCGATGGAGCCACAGAGGAGACCAAGGTGGGTTGCACCAGCCATTGCAGGTCCGGGCTGGTCGAGATAGCAGTCACCGTGGGGATGAAGTTGGCACTGGAGACAGCCAGATCCGTGCAGAAGTCCTGAGACAAAACAGAAGGGGAAAGCTGATGTGAGTGAACGTGTTCCAGACACAGGTGGGGAGAACAGAGTTAGTGCCGCATGCAGCAGGGAGAGGGAGAGAAGCGGTCCTGTTGTGCACTGCCCATCTTAAATGCCTCTCATCTTGTATGAAAACTCTCTCGCTTTTCTCCCCAGAAGTCCTCAGAGCAGTGCCTTTCTCCTCCATCCTACTGCTGCGTTCCCGTTATCCTTCCAGCATCACTCGCTTGAAAGGGGGTTTGTTATAAATATCCCTGACGTCTGCGCTGACGCAGGCGCCGCTCCGGAGTCTCCAGAATGAACTCGCTTTTTATCAATGAAACTGCCTTACACACCCGCCCGCTGCACCCTCCTCCCTGAGCCCTCCTTCCTGCTCCAGGCTGCCACGGGAAGAGGGGATTGCCACTTTTTGCCGCCTCCCAGGAGAAGCCAGACTCTAGTAAGTGAGCCTTTGCTTGGGACACGTTTGCCCCAGCTAATGTCAGGGACAAGTCATGGAGTACGGACCAGAGGCTGCTCAGGATGAACCTGCAGCGGGAAAGGGGATCCAAGTCTTAGTATGACAAGTGAGTGTGTGCCGAGAATAAGTCCCGGGCTCCCAAGTTAGGGTTGCTCCAGCCGCCGCAGCCTCTCTCCCGAGCTAAACGGAGACCCCAGCTGGTGTCCCTGAGCGTCCCGCCCCGCTTTTTCCTCCCGGAGACCCGAAGTCCCAGGTCCCACGGCGGCACGAAGCCAACTTACCTGTGCATTGACGGGAGAGCCCATGCTGGAGAAGGAGTCGGCCGGTGAATGGTAGTAGGAGAGATTGTCCCCAGCCGGGGAGGCGCTGCTGCAGCGGGAGGATGACGCCTCGTAGTCGGCGTTGAAGCCCGAGAACATCATTGTCACGGTTTGTGAAAGCCGGGAGAGGGACCAAGGGACGGAGACGGGTGGGAGCTGTGGAGCAGAGCTGAGTGGGAGCGCGGTCACTGCTCGCTCGCTGCGCCGCCGCCGGCTCAGTCTCAGCTTCTCGGCTGCTCGCTGCTGATGCGGTTGGAGTACTAGGCGCCGCAGCCACCGCTTTTATAACAGCATTTTATGAATGAGCCAACACGTCACTGGGCGCAACCACTGTGGCACTCAGGGGGAGGCGCGCGATCTCGGGTGCCTCTGTGGCCACCTTGTCGCCTCTGCCGCGCTCGCAGCCCCTTGTTCCCGTATTTCTGGGTGTCCTTATCCTATGAATGTTTTGCGGTCCAGGTCTTAGGGGTCTCTCGGACCCCTCCATATGTGGAATTTCGGGGATAACTCCCCCCACGAGTACAGGGAACGGCCGTGGAAACCTGCTGACGCAGATGTCCTAATATGGACATCCTGTGTAGAGGGGGGAGGGATTGACGGGAACTGCTCGCGGGCTGCAGCCAACACCAAGGGTGCAGCGCGGGGGGAGGCGGGGGCCCGCGGCCGGGGGAGGGGAGGCGGGAAAGGCAGAGAACGCGAGCGAACATTCGCACCTGATTCAATGCGGACCCTTGTTCCCCAGGTCGGAAGAGATGGGATGACGGCCGCCTCCTTAGCACTGTCCAGATACTGGGGACAGGTATAGGAGAAACAGGTACTCGGCGCTGAGGGCTTGAAGCCTCTGCTCCCGGACGAATGCGTCCCTACCCCCATTGCCTTAGTCCTAATTCAGTGCAAAATGTGGGATCAGACCCTCAGCCCTCTCCTTGAGCCCCCGGGCTCAAGCAACACTAGAACTGCGTTTTGAAGCAGAAAGTGGAAGATCCAAAGTAAGAATACGATAACCTACCTTATCTACGATGTGGGTTCATTCATTCATTCATTCGTTTGTTTTCAAGGAAGACAGCGCAGTTTTTTCTTAGCAATATGTAGGGGTATTAGTGTCATTGTCAAATCTGAGACACAATGCGATAAACATTGTGCAAAACCTCGGTGCAAGGATGTCTGAAGGGGTCGTTTGCCTAACTCTAGGCTGGGGCGGGTAAGTGGGACCGTGGGGGTGGGACCGCGGTTGCGTTATGTAGACAAGTGTCCAATTGGGGATTACAAAGTGGGTTGATCTTCTAGGGAGAACTCGAATCCTCGCTGGGGAGATGGGGGCTGGTTCGGTCCCGCCAGGAAGCTGCGCTTACCGGGAGGCAGCAGCGGGTGATTTTCCAGCTCGGACTAGGCGGGGGGAGGACCGGGGGGACTGAAACGACAGTGCCCAGCAGTGCCCAGGCAGAAGACCTTAGCTGCTGGGACCCCAGGCGCTGCTCTGCGCCCTGGAAAATGAGGCTTGGGGGAGGAAAAATGCCCCAGAGTGTACCACACCCCCAGATGCCCCCAGTCTCCTGCCCCATTGCAAAGGACAACCGGGGTCACACTGCCCCGGATCAGCCCCAGCGTGTTGGCTACTTCTGGGCAATAAGCCGCAGGTCCCTTGCAGAGCCCCTGTGTCCCGCCTTCCACACTTTGCACCCAGGAGACAGGGCCCACAGGGGGCATCCAGAGGGGGCGAGGCATGATTAGGGCAGCGGGCAGATCGTTCCTGGTGCGCGGGGAACGGAACCGCGAACCTGCCTCCTGCCGCCGCACCCGGGAGCCAGGCGATCCTGCTAAAGATAGTAACAGGGAAGCTGCTGTTTACAGCAACACAGCGCCGCCAGGGCCGTCGCCAGGCGACGCAGCGCGGCCGGGTGCGCCCGTCGGCCCAGCTAGGCCACCCGCCCTCTCCGCTCCCCAGGGGCCGCGGCCTCCGGGTCCTGGCTGCGGCCGCTCCCGCCGCCTGACATCACCCGCCGGGTCCGGGGGCTGAGCGCTTGTAGCGCGATCTTATGCGCTAACCTCCATTCTTAGAGATCCGAACCCGGCGGGAGCGGCGAGGGCAGGGAGGCGGGGATTCGTGGAACTGGGCCACTTGCTATTTTTGCATTCCCTGTCACAGGCAGAGGTGAAAACAGAATTTCATCACTGTATGCCATTGGTTTATGTTTGTGGGAATTTAGACGCTTTTCCCTCCTCACCCAAAAGTCGCGCGGCGGGGGGTGCACATAATATATGAACAGACTTTTTGGAGGTCCCCTGAATCCTAAAGCAATTCTGCGGTCTTCTGTTCTGCTAATTCTATCATCTGTCAGTCTATCCCACTGCCCTTGATTATTACAGAGAGAGGGAGAAAAAGGAAGAGTTTATGAAGGCAAATCTGTTTCTCCTCTTATTAGCTTCGACAAAGTAGGTCAAGCCTTGAATTCCTGGGTCTGGCCTTGCCTTCTATTCACAAATGGATCTCAGAGCCACTTAAGAGAAAAACCTAGAATGATTTGATTTACTTCCCCTTCAGACTGAAACAGCTCAGGTCAACACCTAAAAGATGTGTCAAGATTTTATATCCAGGATTTATCTCATGTATCACTTATCCTGCCTTTGCCAATTTAAAAAAAAAAAAAAGAAACAGCCTGTTTCCTTCAGAAAGCTTAACTCTTTCCTTCCTGGCACCACTCTGACCAGAGAGTTAAAGACTTAATACATTTATCCCCTGAAAAGGACAGGCCACACATTCATTCTTTCTTTCATTTATTTGACAAAGAACTACCAAGAACCTCTTATGGGAACTGAGGTTGTGGCTCAGTGGTAGAGCACTTGCCTAACACATGTGAGGCCCTGGGTTCGATCCTCAGCATCACCTAAAAAGATAAATAGGTGCTGGGGTTGTAAAAGAAAGATAGAACCTTTCATGACCTGACTCTGGGCTGGGGGCTGGTGTCTGCTGTAATGAATTGGATGGTCCTATCCCTACCCACAGAAAGAGTCCAACCTCATGGGAAGCAGAGACAAGTCAATAGAGCATTGTAAGAAGGTACTATGACCAGGATCAGTGGCACATGCCTGTAATCCAGCCGCTCAGGAGGCTGAGATAGGAGGATTGCGAGTTCAAAGTTAGCCTCAGCAAAAGCAAGGTGCTAAGCAACTCAGGGAGACCCTGTCTCTAAATAAAATGCAAAATAGGACTGGGGATGTGACTCAGTGGTTGAGTGTCCCTGAGTTCAATCCCGGTCCCAAAATAAATAAATAAATAAATAAATAAATAAATAAATAA
>JAJEJO010000931.1:541308-571658 GCA_020662805.1 Glaucomys volans | reverse complement strand
CATCTGTGATCATTCTAAGATACGCTCCCATCTCAGTCTATTCATTTAAGGACTGCAAAATCACATTTTAAAAAGTGGGATGGGTTGGGGATGTAGTTTAGTGGCAGAGCGCCTGCCTACTATGCTCAGGGTTCTGTGTTCACTCCCAGCACAGGAAAAAAATATATATATGCAATAGTAAAATTTTAAAATAAAGAACAAAAAGTGGAGTTGATCCAGCAGCCCTACTATTGGATATGAACCCAAAGGGGAAAAATTGGTATGCTTAAGGAAATATCTGCATACTTGTATTCACAGCAGCATTATTCACAATAGTCAAGATGTGGAAACAACCTAAGTGCCATCAACATACAAATGGAGTTTTTAAATGAGCTGTATAAACACAATGAAATGCTATTCAGCCTTAAAAAAAAAAAACGGAAATTCTATCATTTTTGACAAAATGGGTTAACCTAGAGAACATTAAATGCAATAAGCCAGACACAGGGAGACAAATACCATAGTATCTCAATGTGGAATCTAAGCTGTTAAAATCATGGAAGTAAAGAAGAGAAAGGTGGTTACCAGATGCTGAGGGGAGGGGTGGGCCGGGAAAGAGGGCAGGTTGGTCAGAGGATGCAAAGCTATGATTGGATGGAAGGAATAAATTTTGGTGTCCTATTGCATAGTGTGGTGACTATAGTTAATAATGTATACTTCGAAATAGCTAAAAGAGAGGATTTTAATTGTTCTTACCACAAAGAAATGATAAATATTTGAGATGATGGAGGTGTTAATCACTCTGATTCAATCATTCCAGGATCTATACATGTATCAAAATATCATTTGGGATACATATAAATATACGTACAATAAATATGTACAATTTTTTTTCGGGACGGGGACTTGAATATGGGGCCTTGCACATGCTAGGCAAGTGCTCTACCTACCACAAAGCCACATCCCCAGCCCGAATATATATAATTATTATGTCAATTCAAAATAAAATAAAACTAGATGGGCATGGTGGTATACGCCTTAATCCCAGCTACTTGAGAGGATGAGGCAGGAGGATTGCAAGTTTGAGACCAGCTGCAGCAACCTTGTCTCCAAATAAAAAATAAAAAGGGCTGGGCATGTAGCTCAGTGGTTAAGTACCCCTGGTCAATCCCCAGGATAAGTAAAAAATAAAAGAAAGAAAGAATAAAGCTAAAAAAAAAAAAAGTGGAGCTTACAAAATAGAGTCTAAAAGACAAATCAGACCCCAAATGTGAAATTATTTTTGCCACTTGCAATGGTTACGGTAACTTTGAGACAGGCGTGTGCATCTCCGTGAGCATGGAGCTGCTCTCAGCAGGGCAGGGATTCCATGCTGTGGACACGGTTGAGCATATGACCAGAACTTACATATAAGTGATTATCTATGTGCTGAGTTCCTCCTATCTGGGGATCCAAAAGTGAAGAGGATAGACTTTCACACCTGATTTTAACCCCAAATGAAAACAAACTCCTCTTTCCTCAGCAGATTTTCCTTATCACATGCGGGCTTTTCCTATTTTGCACGGTCCCTATGACAGCTGAATAAAGAGACCTGACCCACATCAAGCTGTTGGATAACTTTTGCGTTTCGGTACGCATTGTTTAGCCTGCTATTATTGCAACATTAAGTGAAAGGCTGCTGTCCTGTGCCGCCTACGTAAATGCTGCCGCACACAGCCTGTCCCCAGCATGCAGAAGTAGCTATTTATTTGGGGAAGTGTGGTCTAGTGGTAAAGGGTTGTGGTCAGAGCATGAGACCAGAAGTCAGAAAGATGCGCACACCAAAATCATCTCCTCCAGGGACTTGGGGGAAGTCATTTCTTAGATTTGTCTGATAACTTTGTTAAAATATTTTTTTAGTTGTCAATGGACTTTATTTTATTTATTTATATGTGGTGCTGAGAATCGAACCTAGTGCCTTACACATGCCAGGCAAGCACTCTACCACTGAGCCACAGCTCCAGTCCCTGTCTGATAACTTTTGACCTTTGTCTCTTTCATGTTCACTCAGCAGCTAGGACAGTGCCTGACACATAGTAGGTTTTCAATAAATATCTGTTGAATGAATGTCCTCATCCAGGCAAGGAGAACATGGATGATTGTTCTTGATGGGTACTTAGAAAGGAAATAGACAGTGTTCTTTAAACCTCTGGAAAGGCTGATAGGCTGAGTCTTTTATTCTTGTGTATGAATAGACAGAAATTGGGAAAGAGAAAATAACAAGATGCTTGTGCTATTTTCAGTTGATGAAGCCTGTGTGTGACATCCCGGTGGCTCATGATGAAGGATCAAACTCACCCTTGTTATCGAGCCCTATGAGAAAGATAGCCAGTGCCCATATATAAACACCACATTGTCTGCAATGACAATGACTGTGTCAGCAGCACCCTTTAATTTATTCATTCTAAATGTCTGAACCCAAAAAAGGAGAGAAGCATTCCATAATTCCTTCCTGTGGGACTCACACACACGTGAGCTCAATTGCAGAGTCTTAGAGGTCAAGGTTACTCACCCTAAGCTTTGGACTGTGAACAAAAACATTGCCCCTATTGAGAACAGCGGAGGCAGAGTTACCACCACCACCACCCCACACACATGCCACCACCCAGACTAATTAGTCCTAGAGATTTAGCCTCTTTGGGAAAAAAGTCTGTTTTCATTTTGAACAACTCTTGGCTTTTTGACAGGAGATGATGATTCAGTGGGATCCCCGTCCTGCTGCTAATGTGAGCATTTAAACAGAGCTCGTGTGGTTCCTGGGATACACTCCATCTGGAGCTGAGGACACTGGGGTCCAGCCACTGTGCCAAGGACTGACGCAATTCAGCCCAAGCCTGCGACGTCTTTCAGCAGAAGAAGCAGTTGCACACCTCCTTTATCAGCCATGGGGACCCTTGCTGCAGAAACAAGAGAGCTCCATCAACAGGCAAGTGAGTCTTCTCCAGGCATCAGCTCTCAGATGTCCTAAACTGACCTTCTGTGGCTCTGCTGGGCTTAGCTGTTGGAATCCCAAAGGAACCCCACCTACGTCACTAAACCTATAGGATAACAACACACCCTGACAGAGAAACCTCAACTGCAGGGCTCCCATCCAATCAGAAAATCTCACGGTTGGCATGGGCGGGGCTGTGGGAATCTTGAAAGTGCTGGCACATGACGTGCCCAGGGTGTCAAGACATCTTATCCACCATCTCACTCAACAAGAGAGGTTTTTGTGTTTTGTTTTGTTTTGTTTTGTAGCGTTAGGTATTAAACCCAGGGCACTTACCACTACCCCACATCCCCAGCATTTTCTCTCTTTCTATTTTTTATTTTGAGACAAAGTCCCATTAAGTTGCTGAGGCTGGCCTCAAACTTGAGATTCTCCTGCCTCTGCCTCCCAAATTGCAGGGATTACAGACATGTGCCACCTCACCCAATAACAAGACCAACTTTAAAGAGATTATTACAATGGATCACTGAAATAACAAAAAATTCCTCCATTCTAAACCAGGAAAATCACGATGAGTATCAAGGAACACAGACTTAGGCTTCTGATCCATAGCACATGGCTTCGTCCTTGTGATGACTTTTTGTCTTAGTTTAGTACAAAAAAGCTTCCAGTTGCAACTCCCAGAGGAGGTCTGAATTTCTCCACTGATGTTTGACCTGGAGGATTACCAAGTTAAGGATCACTGGCGAAATTCCAAAAATAACTCCGCTAAGAATTTCACCTTCAGACTCTGGCCCACCCTGGATTACGGGGTAATCAGTTAAGACAAGGACAGATCATTACCTGACAGAATCTACTCCTCACCTTGGGGGCGGGGGGCTCTGAATTAAATCACAAACCTGAACAGATGTTTTGTCCCCCCAACTTGTTTAGAGTCCCATTTATGGAATAACACATAGGAACACATCTAGACTCCCTCCCAGGGCCTCTAGTCTGTGGAATCCAGCCTCCACCGAGCCTTCCAACCTCTTCTTGAACTTTTGTCCCTCACTCCAGTCCAGCCATGCTGGCCTTCTTTCTCCTCCTCAAATCTGCCACTGGCACTGGTCTGATGTACCCACCATCTCCTTTCCCCAGTTTGTGACACACTGACTCTTCCTCATACCTACATCTGCTCAAATACCCCTTCTCCAGAAAGCCTGTCCACCCACCTTGTACAATGCGTCACTGCTCCTCCTTGCTCCTCACTCAGTCACTTTCTGTCACACGACCTGGATTTCTTTCCCTTTGGGCTCTTATCACTGTGATACCCTGTCTGTTGGGGCAGGCACTTTTCCATTGTCTGTCCTGTCAGCCTTAAGCTTCTCAAGAGCAGGGACCTTGTCTGACTCCATAGGTACCCATCCTCAGGGCCCAGCTTCCTGACACTAGTAGGCTCTGACTGAATGTTTGTGGCATGAATAAATGTCAATCAGAAGGCTCATCAGTGATTGTCCTTGTGGTTAAGAGGGCATCGTGGATTCCCCTTTTTGGACAAAAGGCTTTGAATAGTGACTTCTTACCTGTGTCCCCCTCAGGTAAGGAGAGCCAAAACTCTAGTTGGCACTGTTGTTATCAGGCATAATAATATAGATGCTTATAAACCCCAGGGGGACAGGCATCCTTCGAGCAGCATAGACCCTTCTCACTCCTGCTGCCTAGATGTTTCCAGGACCTGCCGTACCAGAGGGTATGAGGTGCTTTAATCTTAAATCTACAGCCACCCCTCACAGAAATGATGTCAGTGAGACCTAGCATGCATGAAGCCCTGGGTTTGATCCCCAGGACTGCACAGAAAGAAAGAGAGAAATTTGGGTTGTATCCCATGTTTCTGCAAAAATTCAGTCTAATTTTTTTAAATCATTTTTTTTCCTCTCTCTCTTTTAGTTCTAGATGGATACAATATCTTTGTTTTGTTTTGTTTTGTATTTTTTATGTTGTGCTGAGGATCGAACCCAGTGCTAGGCAAGCACTCTACCACTGAGCTACAATCCCAGTCCCAATTCAGCCTAATTTTACAAGTGACATTTTAGAAAATATTGGGGCATAAAGGTAAAAGTCTAACTAAGTGTTTAGTTTAAAACACTGGCCACAGAAGTATGATACAACTTTTATTGCCCCAATAATGAAACCATTAGAATATGCCCTCAAGTAATTCAAAACAAAAATAATATTTAGGCTGGGGATATGGCCCAGTTAGTAGAGTACTTGCTTTGCAAGCACAAGGTCCTGAGTTCAATCCCCAGCACTGCAAAAAAATAATAATAATATTGAATTGTAGAATAAAATTTTATCGTTAAAAAATTACAAATACGCTGACATCATGCAAGAGTCCCTGTCCTGTTTCCTTCTTGAGCACCCCCAGCCCTGCCCCAGCACGTGCTAACTTGGCTTCTTGAGCAATCCAGCTGTGACTGAGCACATGGCTGGGACCAGGTCAGTATTCTGTTTGAATTTCACAGAACACAGGGACTGGAGGATCACATACCAGAGGATCACCTGAGGCTTGGCTACCTCTGCGGCAGCAGCCCCATCCGGGCGGAGCAGGTCTCTGCTGCTGGAAACAGTACTCCACAGCTCCTGACTGCTTTAGATTGGTCAGTGAGAAGCAGGTGGCTTGGGAATCAATCATGGGTTACCTGCCCAGAGGGTGTCTGGGGGTGAAGACTGTTTTCACCTGGACTCTGCTGTCTGTGAATGGAAAACTTCACAGTGGGTGTGGGCTTGGGAGTTCATTTGCTATTCACACTTCAGCATCCAAGTCAAGTTCATTTGACCTGAGGCTTCACCCAACTGGTGTCTCTCTGAGCTTAGAACTTGGAAAAGAGAGGAGTAAGGAGGTGTAAAATAGGCTGGGGAAATGAAAACAAAACAAAATCGAGCAACAACAAAAATCCTGATCCTCTTCAACTCATGCTTCTCATTGGCCACCAAAACAGGCTCACTACCGGAGGGCTCCAGATCACAGCAGACAGACCCCACCTTTCTAACCCATTTCTAGCCCACCTGCTAAAATGACCAGAGAACAATGACAGAGAAAACCAAAGAGTTTCACATGCAGTTGGTTTTAGATTGTAAGTTCAGATAAGAGCAGGCCCGAGGTGTTTATATCTCCTATCTCATTTGAGATTAATTTAGTTGTATTCTTATCAGATATTTCTAGCCTGCTTTCTATTTTTCTATTGGTTTCAGAGTTCCCTTCAGGGAAGAAAGAGGTTTCACATGCCTCAAAATATTATTTCCTTGTATAAGAGCCAGAAAAAACAATTACCTACAAGTACTGAGGTAGGGCCTCTGCAAAGTTAATTCTGCCTTAATTCAAATTGTACAGTCAAGTATCCTATTGTTTATGCTTCCACCAACACCTTTATTGAGCACCTACTATGCACAAGTCACTGGAATCCATAGAAAATAGAGGTTTCCTATAGCATGATGGTTATAGTCTAGTAACAAATAAACAAAAAAACAAACAAAAACATCAAATAAAAGTAGCGCATGATGGTGCATACTTATAATCTCAGCGATTTGGGAGGCTAAGGCAGGAGGATCCCAAGTTCAAGACCAGCCTCAGCAACTTAGGGAGACCCTAACCAAAATAAAAGGTCTGGGGATATAGCTCAGCAGTACCCCAGTTCAATCCCTAGTTAAAAAAAAAAACAAAAAAAACAGTAAATGCTGGACAGGTTATCCAAATGAGAGAGTATGGTGTAGGAACTTGTTTCTATTTTGATAGCAGGAGGAACATTTGCCATGAGAAATGAATGATAAGCAGGAACTGGCCATTGAAGGACAGGGAGCAGAGCATCTGGGCAGAGGAAATGCTTCCCGGTGTGAGGTTAAGGTATTAGAAACCTAAGTTCTGATCCCCACATCTCTGCAGTCACCTGTCCTTGCAAGGGGCCCCTCCAACCCTATGGTGTGACTTACTGACAAGTCCTCCTCCCCTAGACCTTGAGTACCAACTTTTGAATCAGTGCTACTAAGTTTGGAAATTTCCCTGCTCCTCCCAGCTCAGTTTCCTCCCAAGCTATCCCTACACTTCAGACAGGACTGTAGTATTTCATTCTCACGCAAACACAATCCTTCAGGATCCTTCTTCTAGATGGCACCACACCAATATGATGGTTGGTGAGATTCTTCTCCATAGCTTGGAGACTTAAATGAAAGCGGAGAAAAACAGTGAAGTAAATCACCCTTTGGCTTTGACGTTTTCCAGGGCCCCTTTTTACAGGAATGTGAAAACAGGCGCATTCCATTTTGCCCTTTGTTGGAGAGCAATTGACAATCAACAGAGTTCAGAACACTGAACAAACCCAGCTTTCTCACCCAGAATGCCATTCCCCTGCATTTTGCTGATCTTTTACACAGTTCAAGCAAGTACATTTTGAAGATTTATGGGGAACTGAACTCAAAGCATTTGTTCCATTAATTCTTGGTTATTTTGACTGTACTGGAGACCATTCCACCAGCCACTATCAGAATCCACCCATCTTTAGTTCCTGTAAATATTATGTCTGCTCTGAACTATGTGAACTATTTCATAGCTGGAATATGAACCAGGCTGTGAAAACATGCTAATGGGAATGACATCAGGAGGGCATTAAAACTGAAACCAGAGGGGGGAAATCAGTAGCAAAAAGAAAGTGGGCTCAAGGGTTGACGTGTGTGTTGGAAAGTGGGGAGTTCCAGCCTCGGAGATGAATTATTCGGCCTATGCTTGATTATTTAAATCCAGCGGCAAATGTATGCTGACACATTATTGGGGGGCACTAGGGTGACTTTCATTACAGCAAGGACAAGAAGCCACGCCCAGTTCCCAAAGAGGTTATTCCTGTCGTAGTTGGTACTAATTGTTCCAGGCAATGCAGACCAGGGAAGCTGAGCAGCTAATATCAACTGTCAGTGATTCTTAGGAAAGGAATAAGCATGGGCAGCTGAGGACTAAATTCAATCTGATTGCAAAGCTCTGATGCAGGGATCATCTCTTGTTCTTTGGCAGTCCTGGCCTCAAAGGCATAGTACATAGAATTAATGAGTTGCAGCATACATGCGCTCTCTGCCCCGACCTCACTCTCTGCTTAACATATCCTACTCTCTCCTGATCTCAAACACCAAATGTCATATCCTAAACACCCAGGCTGATTTAGGAATCTTTTAGAAGCCCTCATTCCACCTTAGGTTTCTCATTAGAGCACTTATCAACATTTGTAATAATATATATTTATTTACAAAGCAGCAGTTGGGCTAATAGCTAAACGATAAGCTCCACAAATAAAGGGATCTTTGTTTTGTTGGCATAGTGGCACACGCTTTGGGAGGCCAAGGCAGAAAAATCATAAGTTCAAGGCCAGCCTGGACAATTTAGCGAGACCCTGCTTCAAAATGAAAAATATAAAGGGTTGAGGATGTAGCTCAGTGGTAGAGCACCTCTGGGTTCACTCCTCAGTACCAGGAGAAAAATAAAAAGATAGGGGTCTCTGTTTCATTCACTGATGTAGCTCTAGGCACTTAAAGAAGGCCTGGTCCTAATAGCTGATGATTATTGAATGAGTTGATTTAGTGCCTGCCTCCCCATTCCAGGACGAAGATGCTTTGCCTATTTTACTCCTCATTGGCTTTCTAGGCCTCACACAGTATCTGGCACATAATAGCTGCTCAAAAACACTCTTGGAATGAATGGAAATCATAATAGCTAATTTTATTGAACGTTTGCTTGGGAATTCTGCTAAGTACTTTACAAAGATTAAATGATTTAATATTCACCATGTTTCAATGATGAGATATATTATTATGTCATTTTGTTTGAACAGGTTGGGTAATTTTTTAAAAAATATTTTTAGTTGTAGATGTACACAATACTTTTATTTATTTTTACGTGGTGCTGAGATTGAGCACAGTGTCTCACACATACTAGGTAAGTGCTCTACCTCTGAGCTACTACTCCAGCTCTGATAGTATTTTTTAAAATAATAATCCTATAATTTTCAAAACCACAGTGGATAACTGGGTTAAATATTTTCTCCAGTGTAGTAGATGTGCTCTGGTGACCTAAGCAAACTTATTTCCCTAGGTGCCTACGAGGGAGTAACTGATAAAGAGAATCTCAGTCTCACGGGCCTTGATCATATTTATGTTGCTTGGAATTAAATTACAGCCTCAGCTCTCACTGGGCCTTGGAGATGTATGTACATCATGCTGGTTGCATTGGGTTCATGTGAAACCACAGAACATGTAAAATGCTTCCATTCTAAGAGAGGAAATCAAAAGCAAGGAAAAAAACTTGGCCGAATCTTGCTCAAGGTGCTGGTTACACTGGCTCTACCAGTGTCTTGGGCACCTGCCTGAGATGCTAGTTGGAAGCCAGGCTTGCTCCCTTCTCTGGGAACCATGCCAGTCTCTACCTTTCAGCCCCAACTGATCTGGTTGAACCAGGCATGAAACAATCAGTAACCCCACCTCCCCAGGTAAAACCCTAAGTGTTCAGGTGGGTGGTTCATGGTTCAAGCAAGGATTAAACCAAATGAAAATAAACTGATCTGTCCCAGAGTAGAAGGAATTCCAAGAGAATTATTCAAATTCCATGTGTTCCTGATATGGGGAACCACCCCAGTGAGATGATGTTACTCTCCTTTGTCAAAGAACCTAGTGACCCAAAGATGCCTAGTGTGAGAAGTGGTCAGGTTGACCAGGGAACGATCCTTGAGTTAAAATTTTACTTCTCTCTAATATTTCTGTCTGCTTTTCACCACTGTCTGCACCATCCCATAGATAGCAAGAAGAAATAGAACTGTCAAAAAACAGGAAAAATGAAGACCACACTGTTAGTGTGTAAAACTACCCATATTTGATTTAAAAGGACTGTCCATTAGTCTTAGGTATGTCCTTTTGACTTCTGTAGGGTTAAAATGTCCTCTCATTTACGAGATGATGGGGCATTAATAAGTGGCAATTGCTGTTCAGTAAAATTAAATCAGCAACCTAGTTCCCAATTTAAATAACCTTTGCTTACCCTTAGAACCCAACAGCAGGAAATCCCTGTACAGTGGTGTTTTTGGAGGCTTTGGGTAAGGATCCTGCAAAAGAGTCTTCCCCTCTCATTTGTGAATAGAGCTACGGGGCTGCTGGGTGGGTTCATCAGTAACACACACAACTATGAAGATTGACTTCGATTCAAACAAGTATCTTCAGCCAGGCATTATGGCACATGCCTGTAATTCCAGTAGTTTGGAAGGCTGAGGCAGGAGAATTGCAAGTTCAAAGGCACTGAACCTCAGCAACTTAGAGAGACCCTAAGCAACTTTTTGAGACCCTGTCTCTAAATAAAATATTTTTTAAAAGGGCTGGGAATGTGGCTCAGTGGTTAAGCACCCCTGGGTTCAATCCTGGTACCAATGAATCAATCAACCAACCAATAAAAAATCTTCTCTAGGCACCCAATATCCTGCTTCTCAGACCTGCACCTGCACAAGAGCCCATTGCTCGTGCACGGTGCTATCTTACCTGTCAGGGACATGTCTGGTAACCTAATTTACATTAAATTTCAGGAGCTTACTTATCACAAGAGAATTTTTATTTTAAAACTGACACCTAAGGGGAGTGTCAAATTCGTAATCCAATGGAATATATTGCTTACAGTAGAATTTTAGGGACAATGAGGGAGCACTCCTTGACAAAGGGCATGTCAGATCACAGCTGGTCCTTCATCTGGTCTGTTCATGAATTATACCCCTTAACTCCACCTTGACTGCTGCTGCTCCGTTTCTAGGTCCTCTTGTACCTCCCCTGGTCACCACCTCTTTTTTTTTTTTTTTTTTTTTTTTTTTAGAAAGGCTGTTGCTATGTTGCACAGGCTGGGTTCACTCCAACCTCAGCCTCCTGAGTAGCTGAGATAACAGGTGTGAACCACGCACACAGGTCTCCTCTTCATTATGCCAAATAAATAAATTTATTTTTGTTTTATTTGTTTTGCTTTTGGTACTTGGGATTGAGCCCAAAGGCATTCTACCACTGAGCTACATCCTCAGTTCTTTTTATTTTAATTTTTTTTGATGGGGGGATACTGGGGATTGAACTCAGGGACACTCAGCCACTAAGTCACATCCCCAGCACTATTTTTGTATTTTATTTGGAGACAGGATCTCACCGAGTTTCTTAGTGCCTCGCTTTGCTGAGACTGGCTTTGAATTCTCTCTCAATCCTCCTCTCTTGAGACAGCTGGGATAACAGGCATGAGCCACTGCACCTGGCTCCTTTTTATTTATTTTGACGCGGGGTCTCACTGGGTTGCCTAGGCTGGCCTCAAACTTGTGATCCTTCTGCCTCAGCCTTTCGAGTCACTGGGATTACAGGCGTGCACCACCACACCACACCTAGCTAAATTAAACAAACAAACAAACAAAAAGTGCAGGGATGTAGCTCAGTGGTAGAGAGTATGCTTGATGCCCTGGGCTTGATCACCAGTATTTAAGGAAAAAAAAAAAAAAAAAAAAAAAACTAGCTGGGCAGAGTAGAGTCCCAGCAATTTGGGAGGCTGTGGCAGAAGGATTGCAAGTTGGAGGACAGCCTCAGCAACTTAGTGAGGCCCTAAGCAATTCAGTGAGACCCTTTCTCAAAATTAAAAAAAAAAAAAAAAAAAAAAAAGACTGGGGATGTAGTTCCCTGGTAAGGCGCTTCTGGGTTCAATCCCCCAGCAAACTCCCTTCCCCCAGAAAAAAGAACTAAAAGAGATGGAAGCTGAGAGGTTAGAACTGATGCCCTTGGACAGAATTATAAATCTGGTTCACTTGCTGGAGTCAAATCTAGGCATTTAGAGACTCTGTCATAGTCCACCTTCCTCCCCTCTTCCTCAGTCACACTGTAAAAATATCCTCAGTCACCTCTTCCAGCTTTTCAGGTCATCTTCAGTGTTCAATGTAAATATTGTCTCATTATTCCCCTCTCAGTGTAACCCAGATACATTGGCTCTCAGAGTCCAAGACACTCTGTATTCCTGGAAACATAAAAAGAAATGATAGAATTAGAAAGGGGTGTTTGATGGTCTAAAAATGATCTTATATCAGACTTTCAAATATTCTTTGGCAGTGTCAGGACAAGAGGGAGACTTGCCTAGCACTTAAATATATTTACTGGGTAAATAGTAAGCACTTGCAGTTCCTGAATTAATCAGAATGAAGTTCATTATGATAAAGAGCCTGTGCCCTTTGGTCCTATTTGCATTAAGCGAGTTCCCAATTTCATTTAATTTCACTCACATCTCTGAAGGAAATTACAGGCGGTGAGGCTAGCCAAGCTAGCCAAGGAATGGGGGCGGGGAGAATTAGCAAGTATATTCATCGGAGCAGATAAAGGGGAAAGGAGGTAGTGGTCTAAGATTAGAGAGAACAGATCCCCTTTACATCCACCCCAATCCAGGAGAGTAATTTTACTTTCTTGTTTTCAACTTGAGGTTTGTATTGGCATATCTCTCTGGGTTTTGAAAACATGTTATCTGGTCATCTAAACCTTTTATGAAGCATTGCAGACTTGTATGTGCATGAGCAAGTGAAGATTTATTCTATTTGACACTATAACTAAAAATTTTTAAGGCATTCTTTTAAGTAGAATTCGATTAAAACCCCTGAAGCTAGATCAGTATCTCTTGCCAGATGTTAACTTGGTTTCACTGATGGGAGTCCAGGGTAAGGTTAAAACTTTTTATGGGGTTGGGGGTGTGGCTCAGTGGAACACCATTTGCCTAGCATGCGCAAAGCCCTAGGTTCAGTCCCTAATGCTTCAAGAAAAATAAAGGCGGAAAATTGTTTTTTGGAGACATTTATTTGGCCTGGAAGGTTTAACTCCATTGGTATACATTACATATCAAGAAATTCTTCATTTTGATGGGGGCATGGTGACACATGCCTGTAATCCCAGTGACTCAGGAGGCTGAGGCAAGAAGATTGCAAGTTGGAGGCCAGCCTCAGCAACTGAGCGGGACTCAGCAATTTAGCAAGACCCTATCTCAAAGTAAAAAATAAAAAGGGTTGAGGATGTAGCTCAGTGGTTAAGCCCCCCTGGGTTCAATCCCCAGTGGCAAAAAGAAAAAGAAATCTGGCAACTTGATATGTAATAATCTTTTCATCTCTGTTCCCAATTTATTTCTATTTCTTTTGGTGAAATCAAAAGGCCCTAGTTTTGAATTCAAATGGGCAGAAAGAAAATGCGTCCATAACTAGTACCCACCCAAGATCCTTTGGGATTCCTTTATACTAACCTCCAAGAAATCTGGACATCTCTGGGTGGGAATACGGGTAAATGATGTCATTCAACAGAATTAAGCCCAGACGGGAAAATGTAGCCAAATCCTGAGGGGGTAGCACTGAATCCAGGCATTAGGGATGAAAGCCCCCCAACTGCTCCTGAGTGCAAAAACAACTGCCAGCTGTGAAGGCAGCACAGTTTCTGGGATGTGGCGAAGAGGCTAATGGCATTTCGGAGATGTGATGCGGGTGGGGGCAGGGCATAACACCAAATACTGGGTTGCGACAGACGCCGGGCATGAGGCCCAAGATTCCCACAATGAACTTGGTCACAGTGGAACTATGTCATCTGTTGTTGGGCTGTAATCGGTAGGAGCGAGTTGCACGCTGAGCACGTTTTCTCCTGAATCCCGTCCTTGGCGACGGATCCAGACCTCAGCTCCAAGATCTGACAGAGATATAAACAACTGGTAGACAACAACCCAAACAGCAACACGGTGGAGCGGGCCGGGAGACGAGGCCCCGCCTCTGGGAGCCCCGGGCCAATCAGAAGCCTGTTGCTGGGGCTGAGTGTTTAGCCGCCTGACGTTCCCATGGAGACGGAAGAACGTTACACACTAAACACTGGCCACGTTGACGTCTATGCATTATATCCATGGAAACGACGGAGTAAACGTCATCACCCCGTCCTCCTCCCCCCGCCTCCTCCACCCCCCCTTAGCGCCAGGGGCCGAGGGAGAGAGGCAGGCGTCGCGGTCACGTGCGGCCCGCGGAGAGGGAGGACAGGTGGGCGGGGCCTGTTGCTATGACTGCCGCTAAGGCTGTTGTTGTTTGGAGCTGCAATTAGAAAGTGCTGAGGCGGCAGTGGAGCCAGAACCGATTCTGGAACAGCGACTCCCGCCCCCGGGCCAGAGAGGGTTCCCCAGCCCCTGGAAAAACAGGACACCCCTTAGGCTGTCCCAGCACGCCTCAGCCTCGGGTCCTGAGCCAAGATCTCTCTGTGCTGCCTGGGACTCCAGACTGAGGGCCAAACCCAGACCACTCCCTCCGCCCTCAGTTGGCCATAATTGTCAGGGTGCCCTCCCAAACCGCGTCTCCTCCAGACAGCGGACCACAGAACAGCCTCTGACCCAACTGCCCTGCCCAGGAGACGGGAACGAAATCCAGCTTAGAGGACTCCCCCTGTTGAAGTAAACCCCAGAGTCAAGGACAACCAGAAAGAAGTTTGGATTTGACTTTTATGCTTTGAGAGCAGAACTTGAGAAATGTATTCCTTGGATCTTTGAGGGAGGGGTGCCTAATAACCCCCATTCAGGAGGATTTCTTCGCCGAAGGAGAAACTACAGAAATACTTGAGGAATGTGATTCTTAAGAATGGGAAGGCCTGAAAAACCTGGGTCAATGGCAACTGAAGCTTAGACCTGTACATTGCTTAATTGTCTTTAAGAGTCAGGCAAATATGAGAACTCTATGTGCCAGCCTCTTGTTTTCTCTTCACACAGCTCTGGAAACAGTTACAGGCAGCGTACAGCAACAGATTGCAAATAAAACCAGATCAAGAAACAGGGGTAAAGTGACCATGGGAAAGCGACCACTGAACAGAATGGGAAGTTTGAAGATAAGGCCCAGCTGAGGGCCCCAGGACTCTGAATTTTCTTCACATATCACAACCCGAATTTATATTGTCTTTTTTAAGGGGAATGCAAAGAGGGTATCATTTGATGGAATTAAAAACAAGCCATTGGCTTGGGTGCAGTGGTTCAGGCCTATAGTCCTATCTACTAGAGCCTGAGGCAGGAGGTTCTCAAGTTCAAGGCTAGCCTGGGCAACTTAGTGAGACCCTGTCTCAAAATACAATACAATACAATACAATACAATACAATACAATACAATACAATAGGACCAAAAGTATAGCTCAGTGGTAGAGTTCTTTCTTAGCATTCATGAGGCTCTGCAGTTCTATCCCCAGCACTTGGAGGTGGGGGTAGGAGCCATTGGGGTGAGGATATAGTCTGTCCAAGGGTGGAAGCATAATGAACATGAACATGAATGGCATCTGAGGTTAACCTTGTATCCTTCCATTTCTCCACCAACACATATCCAACTCCATCTTCCATCTCCGACGGAGAAGCACCTCAGGGTTCCTTTCTTGCTGCTTCCCAATAGCCTCCCTGAGCTCACCTGCCTCCAGAGTGTATCCATTCCCTTCCAACATTCCTTGCTCCATCCTCTGACCTACCCATTGCTCACTTCCCTGACACCCTTCTCTAAACAGTTCTCCCTCACCTCTCTTCCCATTCTGTTGCCACTCTGCAGGTTTCTATGCAGTTCACCAGCACTCCTAAGCCTTTGCCTCATCCACCCAACTCCATCATGATGTTTTCACATCTGGTTCTCACTTAATAGAAGACCAATAGCTTTGGAACTGCTGTCCAGTTCCAGACAAAGGAAGGGTATAGTCAGTGGAACAAAGTCAAATTCAGCACTTAAAATTACTCCAGATAGTAGTTGAGATGCAAACCACATATCCAACAATATGCAGACTGCTTCTAATAAGACTGTAGGCGGGGCAGCAATGTACTAATTCTGCCACTTTCAGGTAAGCAATAATTTCTACTTTATTCTGTCAACTAATGGTCAAACTGGACCCCTTTAAGAGTGTGGGTTGCTATCTCCAAGACTCTACCTAGAACGTAAGGCAGAGAGGAGAGAGAAACCTCAAGTTCAGAATAATGGGAAACCTGACTTGGGGGTAGATTAGATTGGATCTGTTGTTGGCATGAGACTGAAGTGTTTATGTTTTGTTTCAGAAGGGAAAGCATTGATGTGATTTACCCCCAGGCCTTGAATAACCCATCTTGCCATCTAGAAAGCAGTGGAGTCCTTATCTTTCCTACTTTAAATAGAGTTGAGTTAGAGAAGTTTTGTTTACTGTATAATTCTATCTCATGATCTCTCCTCCAATTCTTTGTGTGCCTGTGAGTGGTGTGTGTGTGTGTGTGTGTGTGTGTGTGTTAGTTTTGGGATTAGAACCCACGCGCTCACACATGCTAGGCAAGCACTCTTATCATTGAGCTATATCCCCCAATGCTTTTATTTTATTTTGAGATAAGGTCTCACTAAGTTTCCCAGACTGGACTTGAATTTGCAATCCTCCTGCCTCAGGATCCAGAGTAGCTGGGATTACAGGGACACGCCACCACGTCGAACTCTTCTCCAAATTTTCAGGCCAATCAAGGTTGCAGCAAACCTCTAACAGTGATGGGGGAGGAGGGTAATATGAAGGAAGATTTATCTAGTACTTTTCATATGACAAGACAATGTACTGTAACATGACTTATGTTCTTTATGGCGGGGGGGGGGTACGGGGGGGTGAACCCAGGGTTCTTAACTACTGAGCCACACCCCCAGGACATCTTCCTTTTTTTTTTTTTTCCTTAATAAAGAAATAATGTCTCATTGAATTGCTAGGGCCTCACTGAGTTGCTGAGGCTGGCTTTGAACTCTCCATCCTCCTGCCTCAGCCTGCCAAACTGCTGGGATTATAGGCATTTAACCGAAGAAACTGAGGCTCAGGTAGTTAAATAAGATAACCAAAGATGCAGTAGAGTCAGGCTTCCAACCCAGGTGCCCATTTTCTGAACTTCCACTCTTCCTACATCCTCATAATGCCCTGGCACACACAGAAAACCTCTTGGGTCATTCCACAAGTTTTCCTTCCCACAGGAAGTCTAGCCTCTTTCCCCAAATTAAAAAGAAAATAGAGGAGGGATTGAAGATCTGCTAGAACTTCATGAAAAGGTGCTGACGCCACGAAGTAAGAACATGGATCCATCCCTGCCTCCTGGGACTAACCCATATTTCCTCATTGGCCCAAGATCCAAGGAGGCAAAGAGAGACATGCCCCAGAGCACACGCAACAGAAAGGTTTGGGCAGGTTCTGGGAGACTGTGACCTGCTCCAGGCTAGGGAGGCACTACCTGAGTTCACTGGCTACCTGGAGAACTCTACCAAGATTTATCTGAAACTGTCACTTAGGACTAGCCCCACCTTCTCTTCTTCCCTCCTCCCCATGCTTGACCCTGCAGGGAATCACGTCCAGCACGAATTCCTCCCAACCTCAGAAGCCTTTGGGATTTGAATGTGTTTGAAGAGTTCCCTGCTTGACAAGCGGCATTAGTCAAGCAGAGTGGGTGGGAAGGGCATTTCCCGGTGATCCAGGGCTGGGAGGAAGGGGAGACCCTCCTCCCCCCCTGCCTTGGCAAGCAGCTCCTGGAGCAGTCCATGTGGGTGGTAATGAGTCCAGACAAGCCAGAGGTTTCTTGCTGGGCAGGAATGCCCAAGGGCCACACCTTCCCCAGCCCTCAGAGCACCTCATCATGTCTGGACCCGAGAAGGGGGTGGCAGTGCCAGGGAGTGGGTTCTCCTGTGTCTGGCTCCAACAACCGGTTTATTGTGATGATTCTATTTGTGTTCCCTGTGTTCTGTTTGACTTGGCAGCAGGGGAGGGAGAGGGCAGCAGGTTCACTCCGGTTTGTACTGGGTGGTTCCTGCAGCCACACCCAGGCGCTGAAGCCTGAGGCTTGCACTTGCACCCGGGGATGCCTTTCCCTGGGGGCCCCGTGTGCGAAGGCAAGGTGTGGGAAGTATTTCCTTTTCTGGGCCAGCCAGGTGTGGCTGGCATTTCACCTATTCATGTATTACTAATGTTACCTATATTCAGGTCAAAGGGCACTTCCACCGGATCACCCTGAGGTCCAGGATCAGGGAACCGGTGGTCAAGTTCATTTGGGCAGGAATATCCTAAAAGTCTTACCACCTAGGAATACCTTTATTCCTACTTCTAGAACCACTGTCTGACATTTGTGCTCTACTTAGGGAGATTGCAGTCCCCAGAGTTGAAACATGGACTTTGCTACAGTATGTACAGTAGAGATTCTTTTCATACCAGGTGGTAGCTAACATTCAAAGACTTCAGATCAAATCAACTCAGTCTCGGACTCTGGGTTTGTTCCTTCTTTTTATATGAGCCTGAGTTCAGAACTAAAATCTCTAGTCTGTGGGACATAACAGCTAACACTTATGTGTGTTACAACACACCAGGCACTATCGTAAGCATTTTTATAAAAATTCACTGAACCCTCAAAACAACCTAAAAAGGTGAGTAGATGGATACAATTGTCATCATCCCTTCTTGCAGATGAGAAAAGGAAGCAGAGAGGTTAAGAAAATTGCCAAATGTTACCCTCCTTGTTAGGTAACAGGGTCAGCACAAGGGGGGAGTCTGGCTCCAGAACCTGTGCACCTACCCAAGTTGGTGACTGCTGTTCCTGGAGGGTCATACAGCCCTGGGGGCAGCTACTATGCAGGGAGACAGTCCCCGATTCTTCCCACCTTGTCATCCCCGTGCTTTACTCTGAGGCAACTTTGTAAGGGGAAGTCACTCTTGCTCTGGAAAATGGGGTAACCTTTCCTTCAACACAAGGATTTCTTAGCTGAAGGTGACAGTCATGGTCATTCAGGAGGTCAACAAAAGGACCAGAAGGGCACTACTTCCATGTGCTCTTCACCTGCACCACGGACAAGATCAAGGCCATGGTCAGGCATGGTGACATACGCCTGCAATACCAGCAGCATGGGAGGCAGAGGCAGGAGGATCCCAAGTTTGAGGCCGGCCTGACCAATTTAGGCATTTTAAAATAAAATGGGAATGTAGCTCAGTGGTAGAGCCCCCAGGGTTCCATCCTCAATGCCCAGAGGCCAGAGGGGGTCGGGGGGAATGCCAGCACAATGACACTTTGGGCCTGTCAGGAATGAGCATTCTGCCCAGAAGGTGTGCCTGTGCCTCTCCGAGATCCTTCACACTCTGGGGGCTGGCAGAGCTTGGCTGGGTAGCTGGGCGCAACGAAGCATGTTGAGCTGGCAAGGCCTCAGAGAGCCCTTTCCTGAAGAAAGTGGCCCTGACCTAGACAGCTGGGTGATGAAACCATTTCCTTTCCAAGGCCTGGCAAGGGCCACAGGCTTTGTTCCCGAGGCCACTCCCTAGCCGGATGTGATTATGCGCATCACGGGGCTTGAGACAGTTAGAATCATTTCCAAAAGGGAGACAAGGTGTAGATAATTACTACCACCCCCACGTTTACACTTGGAGAGCTTTATGCGGCTGATGTGGACTTGTTGATTTAATTCTTTAAACAACACTATTGGGTAGGTTCAAGTACAATCCCCTTTGACAGATAAAGAAATGGAGGCCCAGAGAAGTTAGCTTCCCCAAAGCAGTATGGGCAAGACTGACATTCAAACACAGAAATGGCTGACTTCCCAGACTGTGCTCAACTATCTGATGCAAAGTGGAAGCCTTCCTTCAGAGTCACAGGATCACACAGGATCAGGGAAGAGCCTTGGAGCATCTCCCTGTTGGATTGGAGATTCATAGACCTGAAGTCCAATTGTCTGGGGATGCTTGGCAAGGTGAGCCATGCCTCCAGAAGTGTCTTCTGATGGATTGGGGTTGTGGCTCAGTGGGAGAGCACTTGTCTGGTATGTGAGAAGCACTGAGTTCAATCCCCAGCACTGCCAACAAATAAAACATCCTAGCCGGAAGTGTCATGGCACCCAGGGTCTCACTGGCCACTCCAGAGCCACTCTAGAGCCCCATGCACCAGAGATGGCTCTAGTAATCCTATAGGCTAACTAAGTCCATGTAACAAGTGTCACACTGGACTGAAACCTGCTGGCCCCACAGAATAGAAAAGGATGGGAAAAGAGTAGGCACAAAACTCTGTCTTATCTCTGGGTATGCTGGAGATGTAGCTCAATGGTAGAATGCTTGCCCAGCATGCATGAGGCCCTGGGTTCAATTCCCAACATTGCAAAAACAAAACAAACTCTTTATCTCTGGGTATTTGTCTGGACATGTCCTTGTCCATCTGGGCTTGGGCTCTGTTATGACTGGGACAACATCATGCTAGGCCAAAGCTCTCAAGACACCTTTCTATTTCTGGTCCATTGACATGCCTTGCCCCAGTAAAATACGCATCACTTGGTAATATTAACCAACACTGGCCCTGGAGTCAGATTCCCTGGGTTCAAATTCTAGCTCTGCCATTATTTAAGAACTATTAATCTTTTGAAGTCTTTACACTATCTGTGTCTCAGTTGCCTTATGTGTACAACAGGGATAACATTGGTAACTTCCTTAAAGTGTTGTTGGGTGGACCATGAGATAATGTCTGGGCGTGGCAAATGTTCAGTCAATGCTGGGCATTAGTATTGTGTGTGTGTGTGGTTGAGTACGTCATTGCCTCCTTCTTTCTCAGGATACTGAGATAAATTCATTGGCTATTGTTGGTCACTGTTGTAAGCTGTACCCTGCTGGGCTATCCTGTATACTCCTCCTTCCAGGCCCTCCCACCGTCAATCCTGTTAGTGCTTTCCGAAATGATTCAAGAAAAGGCACTCTTTGAGTGGGGCAGAGGTCTCATCATATTAGGTGAGGGGTCTTTGGGAAATTTCTCAAGGCAAATTTTCTTGTTAAATTTAATGGGTCAACTTGGGAAGGCAGCCAAAGCTACTAATTTGTAACAGCTGCTAAGAAATCATGACAACACCTTAACATAGATCCTCTCTGCTGGGCATAGAGGTTAGGTTGAAAGTCATGAAACCTAAAAATAATTATTGGGCAACAGCATGGTAACAGATTACTGATGGCAAAATAAACAACCTTTATAAAAATCCACTCCCCTTGGCTGGGTCTGCCTGGGGACTCTCACCTCCTTTTCTTAGATTGTCATGTCAGACTCCAAACCATGTCTTACTAGAACTTAAGGGCAATACAAACCCACGTGCCTACTAAATATATGCTGCTGATGATCTGGGCCTAGGATAGAAAGTGAACAAATTAATGGGCGAGTTAGGGCTGCAAAGGAGAGTCAAGGTGAGGGGTGTCTTATCTCACATCTGATCAAAGGAGTATATTTCCTGTGAAGTCTGATGAGAAAAAGAAGAAAAAAATGTGGTTTGACTCCATCACACAAAGCAATTTACAATGGGTCCTGCCCTGTTGCAGAACTTTAAAGACTTGAGCTGCATATTTGTGGTTTGGTTGTGCTCTCCGATTCTGGGGCTGATACACACTGCTTTGAGTTCATGGCTCTAGAGTTTCCAGGCCTCCTTTGGGCTCTTACGTTATGGTTTCGGTGTGGGCACACATCTCTCTCCACTATTCAGGTGGAACAGCTAGCTGCAAGGGTATCCCCACAAAGAGACCGTGATCGTAACTGCCACAGAGGGCTGGCCAGGTGCCACGTGCAGCTTTTCTGCATCATTTCATTCCTTATGCCCACTTCACAGGTTAAGAAACTGAGGTTTAGTACAAGTAAAATCATTGATCCAGGGTCACACAGGTAGGAAGGTGCTGAGCCTGGTTTCCCATCCAGGAATGTGGGACTGCTAGAGCTGAGGGTTTATGCATCAAATTATGCTGTCCATATTCTGTCCTCCTTCTACACTTCTGTTTATCCCGGGATTTGCCCCCTTTCCTTCCGCACACCTACGTAGGATATCACCTCTGCCCTTCCATCCCCCACAGACATCCCCCCCACCACTTCTGCTGTCCCAACCATTCTGGCCTAGAGCAGTCTCTCATCCCTCTGAACTTTGGTCTTGGCCCTGAATTATGCATCATTGTGCTGTTGTGCAAATGTTTTACTGCATAAGCTGTCTCCCCACTAAATTGCAAGCCCTTGGAAGTCAAGATCTGCTTTTTATCCCTCTGTGTTGCCCCCAGCACTCAGCCTAGAACTGTACACATAGTAGGTGCCTAGTGAGAGTCTAAACAAATAAATCTCAAGATAAATCTGTAAAATAGGAATGATTCTCAGAGGGTTTGTTCTAGAATTAGAGACATGGGAAGCACCCCTCGCGGCACCTGGCTCAGGATAGCTACCATAATTATCACCATTGCCATTATTATATTCTAAACCTCTCATGGGAAAAACCTCCAGCAATTCAAAAGTAAAGGTCATGGCCACTAGTCTAATGGGTTTAGGGTGGAAAATTGCCGCATGAGATGATCAAAACAACCCCATGCAACCCTTTGGCCCACAGTCTTCTGCCTACTACTATTTACCAGGTTTGGGTTATGTTTTGTTTTCGCTGTGGCCACATTGGAACCCCCATGGTGTCTTCCTATGGAACTCAGTGTATCACCCGTCGCTGCTGCGGGGGCCCACTTTTCCTTTCTTTATTAAGAAAAGGAAACAGGAAACTCAATGTAAAACCCTCCGACGGTTAGTGTCTCATCAAAGTTGTGAATGTAACCACACCCCCGCCAGGAAATGAAAGTACAGTTCTCACAGTGATGTTCCCTCGCCTTCCCGTGGTGTTTTGCAGATCTGAATTCGATAGTGTAGATAAAAGGGCTGAACTTTGGGCAGTGGGCTGTCATCGGGCTCTTGTTGATTGGGGCATAGATTAGCACACAGATTTAATCCTGTACAAATGGCAAAGGGACTTTCATTTGCTCTATGTCAATACGACTGTCAGATGTCACAAACTGGGGGAATGGAAATGCACAGGCAGATTCTGACCCATCGATATGTTTATTTGGATGCACATAGTGTTTTTTTTTTTTTTTCCTGGTACTGGCGATTGAACCCAGCAGCATTCAACCACTGAGCCATATCCCCACCCCTTTTTAATTTTTTATGTTGAGACAGGGTCTCACTAAGTTGCTGAGGCTGGCTTCAAACGTGGGATCCTCCTGCCTCAGCCTCCTGAGCTGCTGGGATTATGGGCATGCACCACCAAACCTGGCTCACATACTATATTTTAAAATTTGCTTCAGTCCTTAACATTTAAAAATAGAGAGAGAGAGATGGACATGATGGCTCCCGTGTATAATCCAAGCTACTTGGGAGGCTGAGGCAGGAGGATTGCAAGTTTGAGGCCTGCTTGTGCAACACAGCAGAATGCCATCTCAGAAAAGAAGGAGAGGAGGAGGAGGAGGAGGAGGAGAGGAGGAGGGGGAGGGGGAGGGGGACTGGGGTATAGCTCAGCAGTAGAGCACATATAGGTGTGAGTTTAATCCCCGGCACCAGAAAAAAAATAAAAACAGAGATTGCACACATGCACCTGCACACATACCCAATCTGAATCTCCAGCCTCAAGGGGAAAATGGCGCTAGTGGCGCACAGCTGCCTATGTTAGGTCTCATGTCATGGATGTGATGCAGCCATCCACTGGCACTTATTTAAGATTCCAGACTTGGTTCTTGTGGACATGAAAAGCAGTCGGAACGCTGCGACTCCTGAAGTTCTGACATTGAGAGTCTGTCCTCTTCCTTTATATTTCATCCTTCACCTGGACCTACTCTTTCCTATGTGAGTCTCCTGATTCCAGGTCGCTAGTCCTAGCTACCCTGGACATAGGCATCGTTCATAATCTTCCCCAGTCCGCAAATAAGAAACAAGTTTGCCCGGCTGGGGCTGGGGCTCAGTGGTAGAGCGCTTGCCTAGAACGTGTGAGGCACTGGGTTCAATTCTCCGCACCACATATAGATAAATAAAATTAAGGTCTGTCGACAACCAAAATATTATATGTATAATATATATATTTAAACATGTATATATATGTATATATGTTTAAAAAGAATGAAAAAAAGAAAAGTTTGCTTTCAATCTCTATGCATTAAGTGGAGGTGACTTAGTGGCACTCCCTAAGTGGGTGTGTTACAGAAGCCTGGCCAATCAGAGCGCTGCTCAATTCCTCTACCATGTGATTGGCCCAGAGGTGGCCCAAGGAAACCCAATGAGACCTTCGCAGGGATTAGTAAGAGAGGAGCCTACGTAGTTTTTCCTACAGACTTGAATCTGGGAGCATATGCCCTAAGAGCCTCTGTCAGTCACTTCACTCAAGGAGCCTGGGACTGGCTTCAGCCCCGGAGGAGAGAGCTGCTAAAGATGAGAGAGGGGATCCTAAAGCCCCTGGATGGAGCCTTGCCTGGTGCACACAACCCTGGGCTTTTCAGTGTCATGAGAAGCCTTTGTAGGTCTCCGACCCCAAGTCAGCTTTATGCTAGGGAACAAGACAGGGTGGGAGAAGGTGGAAGGGTACACTTTTTAAGTATCTCTCTGGTAACCCTAAAAAATAGTTAACTAGCAAATTTATTGTTGTTTCCTTTTTTCTTTTTTTAATTATAAAAATATTTTTAAGCTCTAATAATCAAAAAGTAAAGAATGCAAATTAAAAAGTAAAGAACTCCCCTCCTTTTCCCCTCAAGCCATTCTCTAGAGGTAACAGGAGGTAACTATGGTTACTAATAATATTGTTAGAAAATAATCGCTTGTGTTTATAAAGGGCTTAGTGTGTTCCAGACACCATTATAAGTACATGCATTTTCTCATTTAGCCTTCGCCTCATGCTATGATGGTCATTTGTGTTCTACAGAGGAAGACTGTATGGCATAGGAAGGTTGAAGTTGTAAAGCTAATAAAATGTAAGTGATCTGACTCCAGAGCCCAGATTCTTAGCCACTGGATTACACTGCCAACGATTAGATGTTTAGCCATAAATACACATATTTATTTATTTATTTATTTATTTATTTATTTAATATTTTTAAGATGTTGATAGACATTTATTTTATTCATTTATTTATATGTGGTGCTGAGAATTGAACCCAGTGCCTCACACATGCTAGGCAAGCACTCTACCACTGAGCCACAACCCCAGCCCCAAATATATATATTTAAACACCAAGAGGGTTTTACCACTGAGCTACATTCCCATTCCTTTTTTTTTTTTTTTTTTTGAGACAAGATCTTGCTAAATTGCCCAGGCTGAGCTCAAACTTGTGATCCTCCTGCCTTAGCCTCCCGAGCTGTTGGGTCTACAGCCATGCGCTACCATGCTCATCCTCACAGTTGTCTGTCTGAACTGACTGTCATCTTTAACATTACTCCATGTCACTTTCCAGGTAAGAACTTCAAACTCCTGTTTAGGAAAATACTTCCGGACACAGATGACTTTCAGTGCTGGCAGCCTAGCACCCAGTGGTTGAGCTGCCCCTGTCTCCAGCAGATAGCAGCAACCCACACATCTGAGGCAGGGGGCAAAGGGACAACGGGTGGCATCAGCCTTACCATGTTGTAGAGCTTTAAACCTGTTGATCACTGGTTGAGAGATGTCCATGTATTACCTGCTCCTTGAGGACAAGGACTGTGTCTTAGTCCCAGTTGTATTAACAGAATGTAGTACCAGGTGGCTGGCAGAACTGCCACAGTGTAAGTGCTCAGAGAAGATTTACTGAGTGAATGCATGAAGGAATCACTTGCTGAATACATCGGGGCAGGGCATCTAGAAATGAGACTCACCCTGAGTCCTGTGTGCGATATTGCTAAGCCTTGAATATGACATGACTGACCTGGATCCATAAGTGTTTATTAGTAATGATGTTGCACTGACGTTCGCACAGGATTTCCACATAGCTTCTCTCATTCTTCTGCATTGAGGTAGATTCCACACCTTGTACATCGTCAGCAGCCAGTATTGAAAGGGCATGTTGGGGTTGGGGGTGTGGCACAGTAGTGGAGCACTTGCCTAGCATGTACCATGCCCTGGGTTTGATTCTTAACTCTTAAAAAAAAAGCGTATTGGCTACCAATAGAGGTGGTTATCAGGTGGTGGTTACAAGTTTGGGATCTGGAGCCAGACCACCTAGGTTGAAATCCTAACTCTGACATTTACTACCTGTGTGATATTAGAAATGTTACATAACCTTTCTGTGACTTCCTTTGCTTATCTTTAAAATGGGGATACTCTGAATATGTACCTAGTAAGTTGTAAAGATTACCAGAGCTGATAGAGGTAGAATATTTAGAAGAATAACAGGCATGCAACTAGCACTCAATAATTATAGGCTGGTATCCTCATTGTGAAGAACCCTTTGTATGACTTAAAAAAGAGATCAAATTAAATGACAGTGTAAGATCCTATAGAGCTTTTAAAGCCAAACGTGCCACTGATTTTGAAACGTTGTACATGTTGAGTACAGAATCTACTGTTTTGACTTGCAATTTCCTGGATGGTGTTCCAGTTCATTATTAGTTTCTTGGCAGTTCAAGTACTTGCCTTTCTGAGTGATGGTAACCCTGCCTCATACACCTAATCCCTTTAATACCCACCCACTGTGTCCCCTCTCCTGCTCGTCATCATCACAGGTTACAGAATCTTCTTTCCATTTCCCCTCAGTGGCCCAGTGTCCTCTCATTTGTGGGGAGCTGCTGCACCTACTGCTCTAAAATTGAGACCCTGCTAGCAGCCCCCGCCAGGCTCTACTCTCCCAGGCTCTCCCCTGCTCCCTCTCCATGGCCGAGGATCCATGAGCCTAAAAAGAAACTGCTCCAAATTCTGAAAAGTTCCCAGAAAATGCTAATTATGATCCCACCTCTCCCATAGCCAGTTTCCTCCTGGGTCAATATCATTATTATTCTATTATCCTGGGGCAACTCCAAGAAGAAGATGGAGAATTTAGGGCAATGGTTGTGTGCACACGTGCGCGTGTGTGTGTGGTGTGTATATTTTCAACACAGTGTTAAATGAAGATATTCTGGGCAGTGACACCATGAGGGCATAGAAAAGTTCAGTCCTACTATCATAAACTCCCAAGAGGAACATGCAGGTATTAAAAGAGATGAATGAAGTAATGATCAACCATCTTATAAAAAATATTTCCAGGCTGGGCGTGGTGGCGCACGCCTGTAATCCAAGCGATTTGGGAGGCTGAGTCAGGAGGATCGCGAGTTCAAAGCCAGCCTCAGCAACTTAGCGAGGCCCTAAGCAACTCAGTGAGACCCTGTCTCTAAATAAAATACAAAATAGGGCTGGGGATGTGGCTCAGTGGCCAAGTGTCCCAGAGTTCAATCCCTGGTTCCAAAATATATATATATTTCTAATAAATGAAGGCCACATCAGGGATTTAATTAAATTGCCTCTTTAGGTGCATTAGACCCTGATATATGGTATGGGACCTCCTCCAATCCTATCTGTTTCTTCAAAAATACCAGTGTCAGCTGACACCAGAGCGTCTGAGCTGGATTCCCTGACCCGAGGCAGCCTGGTGTAATTTGGTCAAGCATCAGGTGCTCAGGCTGCTGGATTCTCTCCTGTGCCAGACCCTGAGGCCAGACTCACCAGGATGTGGGCAGAGGAAGCAGCCACCCAGGGGGACAGAGCTGTGAGGTTCTGTTCATAGTACTCTCAGCTGGCTTGGCAGTTCCTCAGCAGGACCAGGGCAAGGACATGGATGGGGACTTCAGATTTCACAGGATCTGGCCTTCCTCTTCAGCTTCACTGACATCTCCCACAGATCCTATCCCTCATGACTTTGAGGAACGCTTAGTTGTAAAATGTGTTTTCTGCCCAAATTCAGTCAATTTATTTGACAAACATTCACTGGGTAACCTGGGTGAACCAGGTGAGGAACTATATAGTCCTTGTTCTCCTCAAGCCCACAGGCAGAATAGGTCACAGGGCATTTAAACTCTCCCACTGAGGTGCACGAAGATGCCAAGGGAGAGGCAGTTGATCTAGACCTGGAAGGGTTACCACAAGTTGCTTGAGTGGAGGCCTGGAGGAAGTTTAGGAATTTTCCAGAAAAAAAAATAAAGATGGGCAGGGCATTCCAGGCAGAGGAAAGAGTCCATGCTAACACATACAGGGCAAGAGAGCTCAGCACATTCATGTCGAAGTGTCAAGGAGGGGCATGGAGAGTGGGGTGGTCCACACAGGAAAGTGTTGGCAGGGCCCTTTGGGAATTAAGCCAGAGAGATAAGCAGACCCAGCCTCGGAGGGCCTGCCTGCCAAGGCTTTGGGGGTTTCTCCAGAGAGAGCAGCAGAGTACCATTGGAAGGCCTATTCAGTGGAATGAGCAGATCTGTGTTTTAGAAGCTCTGACAGCAGGGTGGAGGGGGATTTGAAGGCAGCCCACAGACCACCAAAGAGTGAGAGTGGTAGGTACCTGACCCCAGCCTGGGGGAAGGAGGCTGGGAAGGGCATGAGTGGGAAGATTCTGCTTAAGTCAATTATTACTAAACTCCACACAGTGATTCATCTATACCTTCCCCATTCCTGGCTTCATTTCCCCATCCGGCCCCTACAAGCCCCGTCTTTGATTCTGGTTCATTTCCCTTTCCTTCTTCCCTTAGTGGCTCCCTTCACTAGAATTCTCTAAGGAGCTGACTCCCTTCAGCCCTATGCAGCTAGCTGCCAGATTCTTCCGGTTTTCTTCGTGGAAAGCTCCCAAATTTTTTCTCTCCAAAATCCCTTAGAAGTGCTTTGGCCAGTGAAAAAGAAAGGTCTTTCAAAGTGCAGCTAAGAAGCCAGGCACTGGGGTGCACGCCGGTCATCCCAGCTGCTTTGGAGGCTGAGGCAAGAGTATCACAAATTTGAGACCAGCCTCAGCAACAGTGAGATCCAGTCTCAAAATAAAATAGAAAAGGTTGGGGATGTGGCTCAGTGGTAGAGCACCCACTGGGTTACGGTATTGCTAAGAAATAGCACTTCAGTCAAGTTGCCAGTTATGGGAATCCCACCTGCTGAGGCTGCTGCCAGGAATCGGCAACACGAGCCTCAGCCTCAGGCCTCACATTCTAGCAGGCTCCAGGAGCCAAGTTGTATACCTGCCAAGACGTCATTCTCAATGTGTTCCATCATGTCAGCCATGTACCCTGGGAGATTATATATGGGAAACACGTAGCTCACCAAGCACGGGACATCTTTCCCCTGCTGGTAACAGCGGCAGGAAAATGGCTGCGTGATCAGCTCATTGAACTGTAGGGATCATATATATTTTAAGAAACCTAGTATTTTCAAGTTCATAGAATAACAAGCTGTGTTATCTTAGAATTCTCTTGTATGTTCATCGATTAAAATGTATACATCTAAAAATATTGGGACTCAGGCTGAGGGGCAGGTGGCTCAGTAGTAGAGTGCTTGCCTAGCATGAGCCAGGCCCTGGGTTCAATCCCCAGGACTGCAAAAATAAATACATAAAGTAAAAATGTTGAGACTCAGTTCTGGAAATGACACAGATAAATTAGATGTCACCCAGGATTAAGCACATATCTTTACACAGTTGTCACAAGACCAGAAACATGAGGGCATTTTGATGTATAAGGGAATGACTTCCAGGTGAGATTTGTCCCCAATAATGTAGGAAATGCCATCTTCTGTCACTGAGCCATCCGTAAATTCAGACTATCACGTTTGTTCATGTGGCTGCTATGCCTAACTTCAGATAAAAAATTCCTGCCATTCAAAGGCAGAGATGTTTGTGTATAATTTGCGAACTCTTGGGTTCCTTTCAAATTAAAAGAGTTACTGAAATAGAAGTTATTCTTATCACCATGCCAACGGCAGAACCACAACATCAGCTCACAAACACTCTGTCCTTAAGCCCAAAGCACATACCCTCACGTTCCTACATCAGAAAGATCTTTCCATTTCCTTCCAGAACAAACCTCCTTCACATACAGCGCGCCCTCCCCGCAGTCTATGCAGGCCACGTCGCTCACAAGCTGGCAGGAACACAGACTCACACACACACTCCGCCAGCACACTCCTCCCTCCTCATTCCCCAAGAGACCCGGGGGTGTGTGTGTGAATGTCTGCACTGATGACATATTGTGACAACGCGCAAGAGAGTGAGGCACAGCCTCAAAGCAATGCAGGTCACGGCAATAGGCTTTATATAACCCAGAACCACCGAGAGCCCTAAAATAGCAGTCTCCCTGCTGCTCAGTTAGTCTCCTCCATCAGCCAGGATAAAATTAGAGCAGGCGCTGACGCGCACCTGCGTCTGCACAGGGACTCCAGGGAGACGCGAGAACAGGCTCCACACTGCCATCGGCCAATGCAGACTGCCAGGTTTTTCAGACCCAATCTGTCACCAGACTCTGTGTGTGTGTGTGTGTGTGTGTGTGTGTGTGTGTGTTTCAAAGGTGTACGTGCTCTCCATGTGGAGCCCTGATCCAAGCAGAACATGTCAAGGGACTAGCCCAGAAGCTGGTGGCAAGGGCTCAACAACATGTTTCTGTTTTCCTTTTTTTTTTTTTTTTTTTTTTTTT
>JAJEJO010000931.1:465370-530825 GCA_020662805.1 Glaucomys volans | reverse complement strand
TGTTTCTTTTAAATGCCCAAGAATGTCTATGGTTTTGGTTTGGTTTTTACTGTTTTGCTAGGTGTTTACGATCAAGCTGGTCAAATTGACCTGTTCCTGTCTCTTAAGAGTCAGCTGAGTTCTCACAGGGGTCACTCGTGGGGAATTTGAGAGTCCTGTGCTTGGGTGGTGGCAGTTCAGCAGCTCCTTCATTCCAGCAGCCTCTGCATTCTGGGGTGGGCAGCAGCGCTCCTCCTGGATTCCAGCAGCTCCAAGGCAGTGGCTTCTACCTGTGGACAGCTGACAGCTTTTTACTTCCATTCATGGCAAAGGGAAGCTGATCCCTGCTCACTCCCTTCAGCCCCAGAAGGGCAGGAGCCAAGCCTGTCTGGCCCACTGTTGCACCTCCTCGTTCTCAGCAATCTTTGCTGCGTCTCCAACTCTGGGAGACAAGTCTGGAATGCATAGGTTATTGAGAAGCGTCCACTCAGATTGGGTTCTGTCCTGGATGGCTCTGAGCTCTGGTGGTGATGGTATCTGGGCCCCAGTGGCTCTTTTGCTCTGGCTGTGTCAGTTCCCGCAACCTGGAGGCCGATGGCAGCTGGTGTTTCCTCGGCTCTGGACACAGCGATGCCTTCTGTGCGACATAGAAACCAGGCAGTGTCTTTTGCCCACTGTCTGCATGGACGAGAACTCTGAGTTCTGGCAGCAGCAAAGGCAGCAGCGTTGACCTGGAGTTGCAAAGTTAGAGAAGCTCTCTCATTCCCTGGATGCAGGCTGACTCTGAGGGCAAAAACCAAAACTGGTTTTCTTGGCCCCTTTGTTTTCATCTCAATCCTTAAGTTTGATCTTAAACATCCAGCAAGCCAGTTTCACCAGTTATTATTTCATCTATTTCATAGGTGATGGCCTAGTATTCTTCTTCAAAACATTAATTAGGTATCAGCTACAGAGCACACAAGGAAAAATACAAAATAAAATTAACAATCTAATTTGTGTAAGAGTCATCCTAAATCCTGCCTGAGTTATATATTACATTGATCTACAACAAAAAAAATCTTTTGAATATAACTTTAAATGAGCTAAAAGCTAACATATTTTGAAAACATTCTGACTTGTAGCAGGGTGGGAGGCAGACCCTTATTTCAGGAATGGCAGGGCCTTTTACAGTCTTAGGCAGATTGTTCCAGGTTTGAAGTTATTTTTGCCTCCTCTTAGGACATCATTTTACAGTTTACATGTATTGTTTCCTG
This sequence comes from Glaucomys volans, assembly GCA_020662805.1. NCBI lineage: Eukaryota > Metazoa > Chordata > Mammalia > Rodentia > Sciuridae > Glaucomys > Glaucomys volans. The sequence goes on along the minus strand of JAJEJO010000931.1, from coordinate 529,593 downwards.
AATCTATGTGAATACTTGTTAACACAATATATTGCATTTAAAACAAATCAAGGAAAGGCTGAGAGCTTTTAACTTTCCTTTTGTGTGGCAAAGTGACCAAATATTTTTTATGTTTCATGATATTAACCTTTAAACAAATCAGGCTCTCACTGACTTTAAATAAATTTGCATTTAAATTTTGATCTCAATATAAAAAGTAACAAATTTACATATACCCTATTGATAGCAGGTTCTGTTACAGAATATTAAATGATAAAAATAAGTCCCCAATAAAATTTGCCATTCCCACAAGCCTGAAACTACCAACACAGACAAGTCTAACCTGGAAAACAGCAGCCCAACAAATTCCCTGCTCTAAAGACCTGTGTACCCAGAAGACATGGGCACATGAATATACAAAGAGCAACCAAACCTAGTTTTTCAAGGAAAAAACCCTAGGCTCTGCAACATAGCACAATACCCCACCAGTTATTTAACCACAATAAAGAATAAAACTTAAAGAAATCCTCATCATTTTAACATATTGATTACACTTTGATTTATATTAGCCCATTAACATTTGACCTTAGGGGAAAACTTTGAACAGTTTCTAACTGATGGTCTCACATACATATAACTACTTAGTTACACAAAAACTTGTTGGAATTTGCCCTTTACCTACACACAGACTTTCTTACCCAGAAATATTTTCCTTATGTTAATCTCTAATATCATGTACATGAATTTTGGACACAATATACACTTAAACAAAGGCCTTGTAGGTTTTTATCTCCATTGCAATGTAACAAGATGTTCAAAAATCTAAGTTGAATAAAAAATAGGACTGACCAAAAGTTATGAGCTCAACCAGTACTTGGCTGGCCGTTATTCTCAAATAAAACACTCTTTTGGTTTTTTTTTCCTTGGGTTGGAAATTGGTCTCCTACTGGGCTTTTTGCTTCCTCTATTATCATTTTAATATAAGTTCTACTTGAGATTTGGTTCCAGCAGAAACCTGATATGGCAGGCACTTTAATCATTTTTATTAGGATAGGGTTTGAATGCTTAAGAGCTCTGTAACGGGCTTTTGTTATTCCTCCTGGGTGGAGGCACATTCATTTACATATTGTAAAACAATTTGCTGTGGGGGTGCTGTAACACTGGGGGGGGGGGGGGTGGACCTGGTTTCTTCTCCCCCTGGGGAGGGTGCGAGGGTGGGTGACCCAGCCATCTTTTCCCTCCCTTGGCCCCTGGATTTGGAAATGGCTTTTGGCAGAGTTACCTGAGTCTTGAGGGATTGTAGCAGCGTGAGCTGCATTTAAGTCTGGTCTGGCCTTTGCCATCAAACCAGTGCAGCCTCTCCTACTTCCCCAATGAGAAGACGCGGAATCTGAAAGGCAATGCTTAAGCCATAATCCAAATTTGAATGAAAAGCACCTGGTCCTGATGGTTTGACTGCCCAATGCCCTGAGGGCCCCAATCAACCTCAAAAGTGGGCCATTTTGATTTACATCCATTAACAAAAGCTCCGCAGTCAGCAGCACGTTCTTGGAAGTCCTGAAAAGTATCTAAAAAACAAGTTAGAACAGTGGGGCACGTGGTTGACTGACTATGTCCCATAGTGGACTGTCCTGAAGAGATGCAACACAGAAAGCAAGGAAGAAAACACAGAAAACACAAACGGCCTGGACACCCAGGGGGCTGGTGGTGAAGGCGACTCTGGACACAAGTTGGGCCCTTCCTGTGGATCGCCCCAGCTGCCCCAGGCATCGTCTCGCCCCACCGTGCAATGGTGCTGTGCCCTGAGGCCGGCATCGGCCATGGCAGCGGCAGAAACAACAGAACCCCCAACTCCCAGCAGGCGTGCGACAGCAGGCCACATCGTGGCATCCCGCGGCTTGTCCCCGGGGCACATGTCCCCGGGGTGCGGCCTACCAGACTGGGCCCACACAGCGGTCCTACCAGACTCCGCACAGAGGCCTATCGGACTAGGCCCAAGCCACACGGTGGCTATGCCGCAGCCAGCCACGTGGCAGCCCAGCCGAGCGGACCCCACGTGGCCCAGACCAGACTAACAAGACAAATACAGACAGACCACAGCCGACCAGATTAGGCCTCATGCGGCCTACCAGACTGGACCCCACGGGGGGCCCACCAGACAGACTAGGCCTCACGAGGAGGCCCATCAGTGGACAGCAGCGATGTCTCACCCTGGCCTGGGACTGGTGTAAGCAACTGCGTCCAATCTGACCACGTCCCCCAGATACAGATCGCGACTCACCCAAACAAGATAACAGGTGGCTTCGTTTAGAAGGGCGTCCTGAAGACGGGCTGAGTTCCCCCAAGAGTGAGGTTGAAGCACGTCTCTCAGGAGCTCCCCTCTACTCAGGGTGGGGGCTCCCAAGCAACTGCCACAGGAGGCCAATTTAGGCGTGAGGGCTTGGAGAAATTAATCTCAGTGGGACCTCCAAAATGTTGTACCCAAAGAAAATAAAATCATACAAGCCGATCACGTAAAGCCAAAAGAAGCCTTTATTTTAGCTGGCCAGCAGCGGGATCGCTAAAATAAAGGCTTCTTTGGCTTTATGTGATTGACTTGGATGATTTTATTTTCTTTGCGTATAACACTAAGACTGGCTTTGAACTCGTGATCCTCCTGCCTTAGCCCCCTGAGCTCCTGGGATTACAGGCATACCCAGCTAAGCTGATTTTTATTTTATTTTTTTTATTTTTTTTGGTACTTGGGATTGAACCCAGGGGCACTCCACCACTGAGCCACATCCCCAGCCCTATCTTGTATTTTATTTAGAGACAGGGTCTCACTGAGTTGCTTAGGGCCTCGCTAATTTGCTGAGGCTGGCTTTGAACTCGCGATCCTCCTGCCTCAGCCTCCCAAGTGCTGGGATTTCAGGCATGCACCACCGTGCCCGGCAAGCTGCTTTTTTAATACAAACTTTTTATTTTATTTATTTTTTAATTTTTGGTACAGGGGATTGAACCCAGTACTTAACCATTGAGCCACATCCCCAGCCCTTTTTACTTATAGACAGGGTCTCTCTAAGTTGCTTAGGGCCTCACTAAGCTGCTAAGGCTGGCTTCGAACTCACGATTCTTCTGCCTCAGGTTCCAGAGCCACTGGGATTACAGGCATGCGCCACCATGCCTGGCAATAAAAACTCTTTATCATGAACATTTCGAACACATACACGAGTTGAGCTGGGAGCCACAATGTGCACCTGTAGGTAAGAAGATCACTTGAGGTCAGGAGTTCAAGGACAGCCTGGGCCACAAAGTAAGACTCCAGTTTCAAAAAAAGCCAAGAGAATAATAGAGTAAACCCCTATTTCCCACATGCTGCTTGGTAGTCGTCAACATTTGGCCAGTCTTGTTACCTGTCCCCCCACCTTTTCTTCAGAATTATTTTAAAGCACATCTCAGACACCACAAGTCAAATGCTTCTTCAGTTTATGTTTTGTTCATGTTTACTTTTCACATGATCCTTAGCTTAGCATCAGGTCCCTAACATAATAAATAAATTAATTAATTAGAGAAAAACGTTATTCATTCATTCAAAAAAATCACTCAACAGCCAGGCACAGTAGCACACATCTGTAATCCCAGCAGCTTGAGAGACTGAGGAAGGAGGATTTCGAGTTCAAAGCCAGTCTCAGCAACTTAGCAAGGCCCTGGGCAATTCAGTGAGACCCTGTCTCTCTGTAAAATATTTTACAAAGGGCTGGGGATGTGGTTCAGCAGCTAAGCACCCCTGGGTTCAATCCCCAGTACTTCCCTCCCCAAAAAAATCACTCTTTTTGACTTACTGAGCAGCTACTATTTGACAGGCATTGTGGACAGAGGTTAGTGAGCAGACACCGAGAATAAATGAATAAATAAAGAAGTTATAAAATTTTAAAACCAAGAAAACAGTCAATAATGTAAAGAGAGAGCCTACAGAATGGGAGAAAATCTTTACCACATGCACCTCAGATATAGCATTAATCTCCAGGATATATAAAGAACTCAAAAAACTGAACACCAAAAAAACAAATAACCCAATCAATAAATGGGCTAAGGAACTGAACAGACACTTCACAGAAGAAATACAATTAATCAACGAATATATGAACAACATCTCTAGCAATTAGAGAAATGCCAACCAAAACTACTCTAAGATTTCATCTCACCCCAGTCAGAATGACAATTAACAAGAATACAAAGAACATTAAATGTTGGCGAGGATGTGGAGAAAAGGTTGCAGGTAGGACTGCAAATTGGTGCAACCATTATGGAAAAAAGTATGGAGATTCCTCAGAAAACTTGGAATGGAACCACCATTTGACCCAGTTATCCCACTCCTCGGTTTATACCCAAAGGACTTAAAATCAGCCTACTACAGTGATGCAGCCACATCAATGTTTATAGTAGCTCAATTCACAATAGCTAAACTATGGAACCAAACTCGGTGCCCTTCAACAGATGAATGGATAAAAAAAATGTGGTATATATGTATGATGGAATATACTCAGCCTTGAAGAAGAATGAATTGATGGCATTTGCTGGTAAATGGATGGAGCTGGAAAATATCATGCTAAGCTAAATAATCCAATCCCCCAAAATAAAAACCTAATGTTTTCTCTATTATGTGGATGCTAATTCACAATGGGGTGGGGGTGGCTAGGGAAGAATAGAGGTACTTTAGATTAGGTAGAGTTGAGTGAAAGGAGGTGAGGGGGTATGGGGATGGGAGGGTTAGGAGAATGAATCTGACATTATTACCCTATGTACATACATAACTATACAACTGGTGGGATTCTACATCATGTATAGCCAGAAAAATGAGAAATTATACTCCATTATATATGGTGTATCAAAGTGCATTCTATTGTCATGTATAACTCATTAAATTAAAAATTTTTTTAGAAATTTAAAACCCATGTCATTTAGCTGAGCGTGGTGATACATGACCATCATCCCAGCTACTTGGGAGGCTGAGGTGGAGGATCACAATTTCAAGACCAACCTGGGAAATTTAGCAAGGCCCCATCTCAAAATCAAATATTTAAAAATGGGCTCGGGGTTGTGACTCAGTGACAGAGCACTTGCCTCCCATGTTGAGGCTCTGGGTTCCATCTTCAATCCCAGTAAGGTGGCAGGGTCAGGAGTGACGGGTGGGATTGGGGAGGAAGCACCCCATAGTGGTCAAGGGCTGTGCAGATGGCTAAAACAGGTCAACAGGGTAGCAAGTGGTGACGTGGCCACTGAGCCCAGGTGGGCAGGGAGAACCCTTCTGAGAAGGTGACCTTTCAACTGTCGTGAGTGGTGAGAGGAGCCCTCCGTGGGAAGGCAGTCCAGATGGAAAGAACAGCAACAGCAGTGTCCCTACGGCCAACTGGCCTGGCTGAGGAACAGAGAGAAGGGCAGAGTGGCCAGCGCGGGGAAGTGGCTGGAGTGAGGTCTGAGGAGCAAGTAGAGGCCACATCCTGAAGGGCTTTGTGAGCCCAGGCCAGGAGTTCAGGTTTGATTGATGGTTTCTGGGGAGTTCATTGGAGGATTTTAAGCAGGGCAGTGACTTCATCTCTTTAAAAGAACTTTCTGGCTACAGCGTGGAAAATAACCCAGAAGGTGGCGGGAGGACAAATGAAGAGGCAACTGGAATCGTTCAGGAGGCCAGAGTGGGAACCCTGGGGATGGAGCCAGGACAAGCCAGACCTATCACCAGGTCTGGCTGATGGATCAGGCCTGGAGGTGAGGGAAAGTGCCGGGAGGGGAGGGTGCCTGAGTGGAGGAAGGTCCTCCAGCAGAATGAAGGAGGCACGTGGGTGCCATCAGGAAGAACCAGCTAGTGAACAGCAGAGTGGCCACATGTGACACCAGGCAGAGTCGGCTCTGTCCACTCAGTTTAATTCCAGAGGCTTCAGCATCAGCCTCAAGTTCTTTATCTGTAAAACGGGCACAAAAATGCCCTCTCAGAGGTTCCTCCGCAGGTGCAATGAGCAAGTGTGTAAAGAACGCGAGTTCTTATCACTGCCCCACCCCAGAACGCGCCTCTACCCAGCCACAGACTGACGGAGGATCCCTCCTGGGGAATGGGTGGACTTCCCCCAGGAGGGGAGTGGGTGGACTTCCCCCAGGAGAGGAGTGGGTGGACTTCCCTTGCTCCTCCGGGAGCATCACAGTCCCCTGCAAGAACCTGATTTATTCACCCAAGTTGTTGGAAAGTTCTGGAACCTTTGGTACTTTCAGTAGGAAAGGCTGAAACCACAGGGAAATGGTTGGAGGGGTTGAGATCTAGAACTCTCTCTGGGCACCTGGACTTCCCCAGAAAGAGGGAAGAACTAGAGGGGAGCTGGAAGAGTGGGAGACTATGTGCTGTTCCTCTGTCCCATGTGGGATCCATGGAGAAAAGACCCCTAGAGACTCTCTGCTGTCTGCTCAGGACTCGGTGCACACAGAGAGCCCCAGGAACCTGCCTCAAGTTGCACTTAGGTGTGTAGATGCATAAAAGACCAAAAAGTATACATTCAAAGCTAAAGGTTAGCCAGGCATGGTGGTGCACACCTGTAATGCCAGCGACTCTGGAGGCTGAGGCAGAAGGACTACAAGTTCAAGGCCAGCTTGGCCAACTGAACCAGACCAGTCTCAAAATAAAAAATAAAAATAAAAAGAGGTGGGGAATGTAGCTCAGTGCTAGAGGGTTCAATCCCTAGTACCAGAAGAAAAAAAAAGAAAAAAAAAAAGCAATGGAATTTCTGAGTCCTAAGGGATATGGGAAAGTGGAAGAGGTGGAAGGGCATTCTAGGTAAAGGGAATGGCATAAGCAAAGGCCCAGAGGCAGGAGGTACCAGGAGTATTTGAAAAAGAGCAAGTAAAGGAGATTGTGTTACTGGACTGCCGGGCAAACAAGTAAAGGTTTACTGTATATTATGTGTATTCTCACTGGAGGGTTTTCTCAGAGTACATAAATTCTGAATTGGGGTGTGTGTGTGTGTGTGTGTGTGTGTGCATGCATGTGTTATGGAATCTGGAGTAGATGGGGCAAGACTTGGTTTCATTTAGGGGAAACTAAGATTTGAGGAGATATTACCTTCCACTCAGGAATTCTGAGTAACAGCGGAAAATATGGAAAGAGAAAGTTTTCAGACCTCCTGACCTTGTGGGTGCTCACACCTGGAACAGACCCTGTGGATCAAGAGAGAAAACCAAGTCTCTAGGTGTGTAGGCGCATTCCAAAGTTCAGAAACACACAAGCACGCAAATACAGCCTCTGTGTGCTCACAGGCTGTGGGTCATTGCCTGGGGCTGGGCGAGGCGTGGAAAAGCATATATCACGCTGTCAGCATCTGCATGGCTGGAGCAGGGTGCAGGAAGGAGAAGGAGGTGAGAAAAGAAGAAAGAAAATGAGTGAAATGTTTTCAAGAATGCAGTTAGAAAAAGCCTGCAGGGGTCTATTTATTGTGGGCATAGTTGATAGTGTCAAAAATATGAACCTGTAAATGTTTAAGTATAGATTTCAGTTAAGATAATTCTGGAATTATTAATACCATCAAATTTTTAGCTCTTAAAAATGATGAAGAGCATGTATAGTAATTTAAAATGGTGTGTTGAAAAAATTCTAAGTAAAATTACATGATAATTATAGTAGGAATCCCAGAGTCCAGCTCTCTGTATTGATGTGTGCTAATTTTCTTTTTGAGTTGGTGGAGGGGGTCTCACTACATTGCCCAGGCTGGCCTCAAACTCCTGGGAGATACTCCTGCCTCAGCCTCCCAAGTCTCTGGGATTACAGGCATGCACACCACACCTGGTTGGTTTTCTCTCTTTCTCTCTCTCTCTCTCTCTCTTGATCTCCATACACATACACACACACACACACATATACATATACATAAATACATACGTATGTTATATATATTTGGGTATGTATATTATGTGTGTGTGCATATATATATTCTGGGGCTGCCTGGGATGCCTGTCAACCTGCCCTCCAACATATGTATGTATATGTTACACCTCGAGCCATAATTTATATTTTTTTAAAAACTAGATTTTTTTTAAGATAGGGAAAGTTAATAAGAATTTTACTCAGCATTTTTTTTTTTTTTTAATACTGGATATTGAGCTCAGGGGCACTCTGATGTAACCATTGAGTTACATCTTCAACGCTTTGTGTGTGTTTTTTTAAGTTTTAAGACAGAGTCTCACTAAATTGCTGAGGCTGGTCTCAAAATTATGAACTTGTGATCCTCCTGCCTTAGCCTCCCAAGTAGCTGGGATTACAGGCATGCACCATCATGCTGGTTTCTAATCTGCTTGTAAATAACATTTTCTTATTCAGGCAGGTTCCTTTCATTTATTTTCTTGATTGTCTTAATGACTGTCTTGACCCCTCGGGCCTGGTTGCATGTTTCCTGAAATGCCTTGCTGGAGAGGACACATCCTGCTGCCCATCCTGGGACAAATTCACCACAGCACCTCAGCCCAAAATAAGCAATCAGAGTGTTTCCTCTTCCTAAAGGGGAAGCAGAAGCTCCTGGTGAGCAGAGGGAAGGATGAGCCCTGTCTAGACCATCATCCAGGGGGAATTCTGTCCACACAGTTCCCCATGGAAATCCCCAAGGCCCAGAGCAGCTCTGCTGACTCAGGCCACCTATTCTGGGGCTGCCTGAGATACCCGCCAACCTGCTCTCTCCACACCCACTGCATCCCATCTGGCCTGGGTGCAAGGGATCTTCCAGAGGAGAGTTTGCTCCGAGAGGGCACAGAGTCCAGTTAGCCTCCTGGACTGAGCGGGCAGCGGGTGGCAATCTGGACCTGCCTGGAGTTAATTCTCTCCCTCTGCCTCTCAGAATGGCTGCCAGACCGTGGCCTATGAGAAATCTAAGATCAGATGCACTTGACAAGGGTAGATAAATAGTCTCCATGTCCTTTCTGAGTAAAAGGATCAGATGAGGCAATTTGCACCCCTTGCATATGTTCGGCCATGTCTGGAGACGTTTCTGGTGGTCCCTGGAGGTGCGCGTGTACTGCTGGTGTCCACCGGACGGAGGCCTGGGCTGCTGCTGAACATCCCGCAATGCACAGGGCAGCACACCAGCACCCATGCCACCTCCACTCCCACCATCAAGGAATCATCCAGCCCCAAATGCCAGGTGCTGTGGTTGGGAAACCCCAGGAAGGGGTGCTCTGTGCCTTGTATTTGCAAAACTAAGGAGTTCTGGGGAATCAAAGACTTGGAGATACCTGAAAAGGAGCATGTATAGGGAAGAGGATTTTCCTAAAGAGTAAGAGACGTTTTCAAGCTGTTGGTCTCATCAAACCGTGGTATGAACCAGGCGCAGTGGTGCACAACCATCATCTCATCAACTCGGGAGGATCGGGCAGGGGGATGGAAACTTCCAGGCCAGCCTGGACAATTTAGCCAGATCCTGTCTCAGGATAAGATAAAAAGGACTGGGGATGTAGCTCAGTGGTAGAGCGAGCCCGGGTTCAATCCCCAGTACTGGGGAGAGGGGGCAATTGAAGCAAAATAGTGGAATCTGCATTTGTCACGTTAACTCTCATAATTGTCTAGAAACTTGGAAATATATTTGATTATCCCTGAAAGTGTATCAGCAACACAGTTGTTCCTCAATGTCTGAGGGGCATTGGTTTCAGTATCCACCACAGATTCCAAAAATCTGAGGCTGCTCATGTCCCTTATATAAAGTGTTAGAGTAATTTCACATAACCTAAGTACATCCTTCTGGTACTTTAAATTATCTCTAGGTTACTTTTTAAAAATATTTTAAATTTTTTTCAGTTGTAGATGGACACAACACCCTTTTATTGTTATTTATTTATATGTGATGCTGAGGATTGAACCCAGTGCCCCACACATGCCAGGAAAGCGCTCTACCACTGAGCCACAACCCCAGCCCTTCTGGGTTACTTCTAATAACGAATACAGCCAAGAGCGGGAGGCACAGACCTATAATCTGGTGACTCAGGAGGCTGAGGCAGGAGGATCGAATTCAAGGCCATACTGGGCAATTTGGTGAGACACTCTCTCAAGATGGGGATGTGGCTTAGTGACGGAGGACTTGCCTAGCATATGTGAGGACCTGGGTTTGGTCCCCAGTACCACACACACAACTTTGCTTCTTATTCTGGGGAAGGAATTAATGCATTTTCGGTTGTATACAGGATAGTTGTGTCAAGTTAGGCAGAATTGTGACCTTGTTATTGCCTTTCTTTGGGGATTAAGTTGGCTTAAGAAGATGTGTTTTGGTTGAAGTTGACAAGAGGTGGGCTTGTGTTGGTTGATCTTGGTTGTCAACGTGACTGGACTGAGAGATGCCTAGAGGTGATCAGATGTCTGTGGTTGAAATGGCACCAATGAACATTTGTATGAACTATGTCAGCAGCGAAGATATCTGCCAGATCCTTGCTGGCTCTTCCTTGCCAATGCTGGGCACTTATTTGGATGTTTTGAGCCTGGGGCAGGATGCGCCCTCCTCCTCAGACTCCATGTCCTCCTCCTCAGACCCCTTTCTCCAGATCTGCTTTGATTTAATAAGTATTTACTGAGTCCTTCCAAGGTACCCAGGAGTGTGGGTACTGGGAGCCACTGAGAGACATGTAGTATGTGAGTGCTAATTTGGGTCTAGTCTGGGACTTTGAGACCAAAGGCTTGAAAAGATGATGTTGCCTCTAATAGAAGAGGGCACGAGGCGAGTGAGTGGGAGCCGGATTGGTCTGCAAGACAATGACTCAGGGCAGGAGATGATCAGACATCCCCGTGGAAAATGTTTGTGAGTTTGTCAGAGCTAGAGGATTGGATCTCAGAAGACAGCAGGAATTCAAGGATTAGATGTGCATGTCTTCTACGTAAAGCCGAGTCCATTGGGATGGGCAGAAAATAGAAGCTCCAGGGCCGGACCTAGAAGAGCATTTCAAATGGAGGGTAGGAGGAGGCAGAGGGAGACAAGGCAGCAAAGGGATGAGTAAGAACAATTAGCAGGCAGGGGCTTCGGCTCCGAGGTGGAGTGTGTGCAAGGTCCAGGCTCCATGTCAGTGCCAAAATAACCAAACAAAACAAACAAAACAAAACAAAAAACCCCAGAGAATTAGGAAGAAAACCAGGAGGGCTAGACGCTGGTGCACTTCAGCCTGGAGAGTTTTTGTCTGTTGGCCGGTTTTTGCTTTGCTTCTTTTCGTGGTGCCCGGGATCAAACCCAGGGCTCACACACACCAGGTAAGCACTCTACCACTGAGCTACATCCCCAGCCCGCTGTTTATTGTTTTTTTAAAATGACATTCAGAAGGTGTGAAGCCTTCGGAGCATGGGCACTGAGGAAAGAACCTTTCAATGTAGGGCGAACAGCCGTGCCATTTTTACCCAAGGCTGTCCCCGTTTTAGCACCAAAAGCTCCACATGCCAGGAAACAGCTTGGTCCTGGGCAAACAGGATGGTGGGGACGTGCAAAGCTTTAAGCTAGATTCTAAGTTTGCACCCGAAATGAAGAGTTGTGCAGGCAGCAGTGTTGATACACTCCCTCTCAGACCACATTTAAATGAATCAAACTGCATTTGCCACATCCTCTGGGCAGGACCCCGGCCCAGACACAGGCCAAGGTTAATAAACTGAACTAGTTGGATCCAGTCTTTGAAACCCTTTGATCACTTTTGAGGTTTTTGGCCTGGAAGCATTTCCTATCATAAAATGCAGTCCGTCAAGGTCATGTTTGGTTCAAGTACTGTTTCTCTAAATTGCCTTCACCCAAGTGATTGCTTTCACTGCAAACAGCTGTCAAGACAGGGTTGATGGCCCTTCAGAAAGGAAAGTGACACTGGAGACCGGCCCACCCAGGAGAAAGGGGAAAGAAGGAGGACCTCGCTCCATGGAAGCTAGAGATCCAACCGGAGGAAGCTGCACTGGCTGGGGGAACTGTGAGGTTCGTCCATCTCTGGTAACTTCTGGAACCCATAGCTTTTTCGAGACTGGATCCTTGTGCTTTTGTAAGCAGTTATCCAGTCATATCTTTTCTTTTTTTAACTTTTTTTTTCATTAACATTTTTAAAGTGATATTTAAAAAAAATTTTTTTCATACATGTATATAGGGTAATAATGTCTGTACTGTCCTTCCCATCGCCACCGCCCTACCCCTCCCCTCAGTCCCCTCTGTACAATCCACAGTTCCTTCATTCTTCCCTACCCCCCTCCATTATGGATCGGCATCCACTTATCAGAGAGAGCTTTGGGCCTTCGGGTATTTGGGATTCGCTTATCTCACTTAGCGTGATCTTCTCCAGTTCCATTCATTCACCTCCCAGTCTCATCTTGAGGTACTTGGAGATGAGAAGAAGCTGTGAACGATTTTCATGGGTTTGGTTCTGGTTTTTTATGTGCTTCTGGTTCTGCCTATTTCTTCCAAGCTGGAGGCCAAAAGCAGGCAGCCTGTGGGCCAACTCAGCCTGTGAATGTGTTTTGTTTGGCCTACAGGGTGTTTTTTGAAAAATCGAATGAGCTGCCAGCATTTAAAATTCAGGAGATTTCACATAAAAATCTGAATTTCCTGCTTTTCTTGAAAAAATTAAAAAGGAAGGAAGTATCTGAAGACGTTGGGACTGTGTATCCACGTGGCGACAGTCGGCAGGAGCGAAGCAGTGGAGCAGCGGCTGCCCCTCTTGGCTGCCTCGGCCCCACCTGGCTGGCTCCTTTAATTTCCTTTCCCTACCAGGCCCATTCCCAAGACTCCACAGAGACAGGCTTCCAAAATACCTCGGTCATTAGTTCTGAACCACTTGCCTTGACCTGTTTCCCGCCCTACATCCCAACATGTTCCCAAGCCTTGGAGGTTCTGACGTCATGACTGATTTCCTGTTTGTGGATTCAACTCATCCCCCTGGCCCAATGCCTGGCATCATTCCCCCAGGTTACTATGCTTCCTGCCCACCCTCCCCTGCCCCTCTAACCCAGGAAGACTCACCCATGTCCCTGCCACTTGCAGCCGCAAAAATCAAACCATGGACACCCCACTTGGCTTACTCTCAGTTAGTCTCTAACCCTGATCTGATTTCCCCCTCCCCACTTCTTTCAGGGCTTACCTGGTTACTGACCCTTTGACTCTCCTGTTTCTGTCCTTGAAATCATCTTGATCACAGAGTTCAGTTCCTCCTTTGACTCATGGTATCTCTCAAGATGCACACTAAGTTTTGCTGTGCCTCTTCCTACTTAAAAAATCTCCAACTCATTCTGGCTCTGGCCCTTGGAAATGTGTGTCAGACTAATGCTGGCTGCTGTAACAAACAAACGTCTAAAATTTCAATGCCTTAAAACAATGAGAGTTTATTACTTACTCTGTGATAGTCAAAGGTGAGTTTTTCTCCTCTGAGAGTGTCCTGGTCTGTTTTCTGTTTCTATAACAGAACACTTGAGACTGGGTGATTTATAAAGAAAAGAGGTTTACTTGGCTCATGGTTCTAGTGGCTGTGAAGTCCAAGGCATAGCAGAAGCTTCTGGAAGCTTGGACTGCTGCAACTCATGGCAGAAGAGGGAGGGTGTGAAGGTGCCTGTGGAAGAAACAAGCAAAGAGACTGGGATTGAGTTATAACAACCTAATCTCAGAAGAAAGGCAGTGATCCCTCTTAACAATCTAATCTCTTCTTTAGGTGACACCTCCCAACACCACCACAATGGCAATCAGATTTCAACATGAGTTTTTTTCAAACCATAGTAAAAGGCAACACAGGCTTCCTTCCAGCTGTGGCTGTGTTGTCCTTCAGGGTCTTAGGATCCTCTTTATGCAGCCAATGGGGAGCAAAGAAGCGAGAGTGGCAAGTGCCTCCCAGAGGAGCTGTGGCACCATTGCCTCCACGGTCAGGCCTTTGATGAGAGCTACTTAGGCACCCTCTCCTCGATGCTGAGAGATAGGAACTGCAGCCTGTGGTGAGGTGCCACCCCCAGTGGCAATGTCACGTGATGGACAGGGAAGGCCTGAGGTTTGGGTGGACAGCTGGCTACCTCTGTGACAGCACCCAATCCAAGCAGAGGTCCCCATAGCTGATTCCTGTCTGAACTGATACTGGTTTCTATTAGAGGTGGGAAGGAAACTGCACACTTGTCTCCAGAATTATAGAAGCAATCAAAACTCTCTATGGCAACTGAGAGAAACCCAAACCAGCCAAAGAAAAACAGGCATCTCTTGGCTGTCACATTGGGAAGCTCAGCCAGGCATGGTGGCACACACCTGCAATCCCAGCTTCTAGGGAGGCTGAGATAGATGGATAGATAGATGGCTGACATTGGGGTCAGCCTCCGCAACTTAGTGAGATCCTATTTCTAAATGAAAAATTTTAAAAAGGGGATATAGTTCAGTTTTGCCAAGCAAGCTCATGGAGCCCTGAGTTAAAATGGTACTTTTCCTGCCCACCTCCAACCCCCCAAAAATAATTGGGAAGTTCAGGTGACCAAGGTGGCCTAAAGTATAATCGGCTCTAGCACCCAACCATGGATGTTAGATCTCTCTCTCTTCCCATGTCCATATCTTGACTGAGTCCCTTCTTTCCTTGTGCAGATTGTCTGCACGTGACAGAGAAGGTGACTGACCGCTGCCCTTGAGACACATCCTCCCGACCCCATGCTCTGAAAGGCAAAGTTGTAAGACCACAGAGAAGACTCCAGTTGACCTGGCAGGGGTCACAGGTTTGTGAGGAGGCACAAGAACTGTGACGGAAGCAGGTGAGACAGGACAGCAAGCAAGAAATTCCTGCCACAGCGCAAAACAGACTTCCCTTCAACCACACCGCAGTGGCCAGCCCAGACCCGGAACTCAGCACAGACCCTGGGAGTGACTCTCTGAGCCAGTGCACATTCACTACAGCATGATTGTAGTTAAAAAGTTATGGCTTCTGTAAGAGTTCATAGGAGGCTGGGTGTGGTGGCGCACGCCTGTAATCCCAGCTACTCAGGAGGCAGGAGGATCGTGAGTTCAAAGCCAACCTCAGCAACTTAGCGAGTCCCTAAGCAACTCAGTGAGACCCTGTCTGTAAATAAAATGTGAAACTAAAAAAGGGCTGGGATGTGACTCAGTGGTTAAGCACCCTAGGGTTTAATCCCTGGCACCAAAATAAATATTAATTAAATAAAACATCATTGAAAAGATGTATGCTTCTCAGGTAGGAATTCACTGAATACCTCACTTATGCATCCATCTAAGAAATAATTATCAAGAACCTGTGATGTGCCCAAGTTTGGAGTCAGAAGTTACACATGTGACAATGGGTAAGTTCAAACCCCTGGTCTCACCAGACTTAGAGACTCGAATGTATAAGGAAGCAGAGTTAAGGTGAAATGTGATGCCAAGACCAAGTGTTTGAAGTAATGTCACTACACACACAGACTTCCCGAACCCTGAGTCTAGCATCCAGGGATTCTCATGCTCTGTGGTTTGAATGTCCCCGCCAAAGCTCATGCTGAAATTTAATCCCCAGTATCAGGTATAAGAGTTGGAAACTTAATCCAACTGCTACCTCTGGGAGTTAAATGAGACCATAAAGGTGGGGACAAGAGTGGATGGAACTGTGGCTTTGTAAAAGGAGAAGAGACCTGAACGACGACATTCTGTCTTGCCACATGATACCCTGCGCCACCGCGACTTACCTTAATTGCTACTTAGGTTTGGTTAGAGAATCTTTTCCATGAGGACACATCTCCAGTTTTATATTGTGAAGTCAATGTCAAATGATGGTTTGTTTGTTTGTTGTGGTTTTGTTTGTTTTGCTTTGTGCTTTGGTATTGAGGGTTGAACCAGGGGTGCTTAACCACCAAGCTGCATCTTCAGCCCTTTTTGTTTCTTTTATTTTGAGAAAGGGTCTCCCTACCTTGCTGAGGCTGGCCTCAAACTTGTAATCCTCTTGTATCAGCCACCCAAGTGGTTGGGTTTATAGAAGGGTGCCATGGCACCTGGCTAATGGCAATTGTTTTAGATTTACAGAAACTTGTTTTATACTTACTGTTATGTAAAGTGAAGAAAACATACAGTCTAGTTTTCATTTGTTTGTTTGTTTGTTTGTTTGTTTTGGTACTAGGAATTAAACCCAAGGGAAGTTTACCACTGAGCTACATTCCCAGTCCTTTTTATTTTTTATTTCAAAGCAGGTTCTCACTGAGTTGGTTAGGTCCTTACTAAATTGCTGCAGCTGGCCTCAAATTTTCAATCCTCCTGCCTCAGCCTCCCAAACTACTGGGATTACAGGTATGTGCCACTGTGCCTGGCCTGTCTCTTGATTTTTCTTTTTTCTTTTTTTAAGTAAACTTTTTAGTTTGGAATAATTATAGATTTATAGAAAAGTTGCAATGAATTCCAGTGACTCCAGAGACTGTGGCAGGAGGATTTCAAATTCAAGGCCAGTCTCAGCAATTTAGCAAAATCGTGCCTCAAAATAAAAATACAGACGAATGTAGCTCAGGGGTAAAAAGCACCCCTGGGTTCAATCCCAAGTACAAACAAACAAGCGAACAAACAAAAAGTTGCAAAGATAATAGAGTTGATGTATACCTTTACCCAGGTTCTCCTACTGTTAACACTGCTACATTATAATGTTACATTTATCAAAATCTAAGACCAACATTGATACATTACTACTAACCAACTTTAATTATTCCCTACTTTATTCTGATATCACCAGTTTTTATCCTAAAGTCCTTTGTGGTTTGTTTGTTCCAGGATCCAATCCACATTGCATTTCTTTTTCTTTGTGGTACGGGGACTGAACCCAGGGGCACTGTACCACCCAGTTATGTTCCTAGCACTTTTTGTTTCTCGTTTTGAGACAGGGTCTTACTAAATTGCCGAGACTGGCCTGGAACTTGAGATCCTCCTGCCTCAGCCTCCTGAGCTGCTGGGCCTATGGATACGCACCACTAGGTGAGGCCCAGATTGCACTTAATAGCTCCTGATTTTTGAAGATTGTTAGTCTTCGGTCTAGGTCAACTCTGCTCTTTTCGCTCTAGACATTTCATGGTTCATTAGCACCTCCACTGGAGTGTGAACCAAGGAAGGAAACAGTTTTGAAATGCAAATTTGCCAAATGTGGTTATTTATTCTTTTGTGGCAGTTAGCTCAATTGCTAATAAGGCCACGGTTATTGGCTTTAGCCCTGGAAATGAGTCAGCTGGCTTGGCCATGACAAGGGTTTTGTCCTATGGCCATTATTTGCACCTCGAACCTATGCAGCATCTCTTAAATACAAACTTTTTTTTTTTTTTCCTGGTACTGAGGATTGAACCCAGGGGCACTCCACCACTGAGTCACATCCCTGGCCCTATTTTGCATTTTATTTAGAGACAGGGTCTCACTGAGTTGCTTAGGGCCTCGCTAAATTGCTGAGGCTGGCTTTGAACTCATGATCCTGCTGCCTCAGCCTCCCAAGGGCTGGGATTACAGGCATGCGCCACCGCGCCCGGCTTAAATACAAATATTTTTTTTGCCACAATGAGATAAAAGTGGAAGTGCCGCCCTATTACCTCATACTCACTCAAAGTGTGGTTCACGGACCAGCAACATCAACATTACCTGGAATTGTTAAAAACGCAGAATCTCAGGCCCTTCCCAAATCCAAAAATCAAAATCAGCACTTTAACAAGGTCTCCCAGTGATTAGGAAGCACGGCTATGACATCTATGATCTTTATTGGGAATCTACTCTTAATAGAGATTCTTGGAGTCTCAAAAGTGAAATAAAGAGGGCTGGGATATAAATTGGTGGTAGAGCATTTGCCTAGCATATGTGATGTCCCGGGTTCGATTCCAAGTGCTGGAAAAAAATAAAAAGAAAAAAAGAAACTTAGGACTGGGGATATGGCTTAGTTGGTAGAGTGCTTGCCTTGCAAGCACAAGGCCTTGGGTTCAATTCCCAGCTCCCAGCACTGAAAAAAAAAAAAAAAAAAAAGAAGCCTATCACTGCCACCATAGAATTTATAATCTAGTGGAGAATAATAATAACTGCAAGGTCAATTGTGCAATTGTGGTGATGCCTTACTGCCAGGGAACAAAAGAGAGGCCCATTTTTTTTTTAAATATTAGAGAATGAACCCAGTGAACTTTTTTTAAAAAAAAATTTTTTTAGATGTTGATAGACCTTTATTTTATTTATTTTTTTTATATGTGGTGCCGAGAATGGAACCCAGTGTCTCACACATGATATGCAAGTACTCTACCACTGAGCCACAAGCCCAGCCAGAACCCAGTCACCTTAACACTGAGCTACATCCTTTTTATTTATTTTGAGACAGGGTCTCACTAGGTTGCTGAGGGTCTCGTGAAGTTGCTCAGGCTGGCCTCAAATTTGTGGTCCTCCTGCCTCAGCCTCTCAAGTAGGTTGGGATTACAGGTGTGCACCACTGTACCTGGCAGGAGAAGCTAATCTTGAACTGGGAGACCAGAGAAGACTTTCCACAGAATGTCATATCTGAGCTGAAGAAGAATAAAAAGGTTTAATCAGTTAAAAAAGGGAGTAAGATACAGAGGGTAAGTGTAGAGGAAGGCAAGTTAGAGATGGAGGTACTCAGAGGCAAGGAGACCATGGGATCTCCTGAGAACCACACATCATCCAACAAAACTACACCATCAAATGCCAACTCTGGGAGTGTTTGAGGAGGATGATCTGGAGAATTTCTTTGCTCTGTATTAATCAGTATCACCAGAATGTATTATTAAGCATCAACCATATGTTGGGCACCATGGTAGGTATTGAGAATATTGGGAGTGAATGTCAGTCCCATTAGATATGGGCTGCTGGTCTCCATCTGTTAGATATTACAATTATCAAACAACTGGAGAGAAGAGGTACCTGATACTTCAGAGGCCCTGCAGGTATGTCTCAAGGATCCCCAGGGTATAACAGTCCGAGGGGGTGCCCAAGTCCATTGGAGCTGACATTGACCTTGTGCCCTGGATGTCAGACATGGAGCTATATAGGATTTGATGTTTGCCCTGCTGGGTTTCAGTCTTGGAATGGGAATGTTTACCTTGTGTCATCGTATCTTGGAAGCATGTAACTTGTTCTTTTGATTTTTACAGGAAGTTCATAGCTAAGAGTTTTTCCTGGGTCTCAAAGGAGACTTTGGACTTAGACTTTCAGCAGTACAGGGAGTTAAGCTTTGGGGACTCTTAGGGATGGACTGAATGCATTTTGCATTATGAAATGAACATGAGCCTTCAGGAGCTCAGGGTGGAACGTTCACATTTGGATCTTGAATGTCTCCCAAAGAGCCATGTGCTAAAGGCTTGGTCACCTGTGTCACTACTAGGTAGTAGTGAAATCTTTAGGAGGTGGGGCCTAGAGGAAGGAAGTTAGGTGTACCCTTAAAAGTGTTATTGGGACTCTAGCCTCTTCTGGTCTGTTTTGGCTTCCTGGCCACCATGAGGTGAGCAGTCTTCTCTGCCACACACTCCCACCATGATATAATGCCTCAACACAGACCTAAAAGCAACAGAGCCAACCAACTTTGAACTGAAACCTCTGAAACTGTGAGTCAAAATAAAATTCTCCTCCCTGTAATTGTTCATCTCAGGCATTTTGTTACAGTAACAGAAAGCTGACTAATACAAGAGGCCAAACTTTTGTTCATGTAGGGCCAGATATTAAAGAACTAAGCAAAGGATCCCCACTAAAGCCTTCCATTATGAGAGAGTGCCTGACCCCTACAGAAGCAGAAGATACTACTGAGGCTGACAGGTTATGGGAGGTATGTTGCTTTTCTATTGCTCCATAACAAACTTGGTGGCTTCAAATGGCATTCATTTATTAGCTCTTAGTTCTGTGAGTTAGACTCCATCTGGTTCACTTGAGTTCCCTGCTTAGGTCCACACAAGGTGGATGTTAGCATACCAAACAATCTGGGTTCTTATCTAGAGGCCCCATGGAAGAACCTACTTCTAAACCCATTCAGGTGTTGGCAAAATCCAATTCCTAGTGACTGTAGGGTCAATATTCCTCTTTTGTTGCTGGTTGCAAGCCAGGGTTCATTCTCTGTCACCCACATTCCCTCTCAAGAGCCCCTCTGCCTAGGCCTTTGTCTCGCAGTGTGAGTGGAGAGGGTTTTCTTCTCATAGCTCCAGATGCAATGAATGGAAGTGCCAAGGTCAAGGAAGAAACTGGGCAGGGACACCTCCCCAAGCAGGTTCCAGGAGAGTGAAGACCTGGGAGGGTGAAAATCAGACCCCAACCCAGGGGACAGGTTTCCTAACAGGGAGAAGAGAGCAAGAGAGCAAGGCCCATGTTAGAACAGGAGGTGCATGCACAAAATTGGGCCTTAAAGGAAGATTAAGACTCAAGTTAATGGAGAGGAAGCCAGCCCCTGTTGATGGGAAAGGTGAAAGGGGGCAACTTGGTTGTTTCTTCTCCAATCACTAGAGCTCTTTGACTGGAGTGGAGGGCTGTCACAGAGCACACTGGGTGTGAGAGATACCAAAGGGCCAACTTGCAAAGGGTATAGAACACAAGACTATCACTTCCACAGATGGCGAGGAGTCATTGAGGATTTGGCATGACTTGTCCATTTGTGCTACCAAGGCCACTCTTATTGATTTAGCCTGTTATGTTTGCAAGAGTGTCATAAAACTTCAGATTACATAAAACCTGGTAACACACATGCACACACACACACATACATTCACACACACACAAACACACACACGCTCTTCCAGTTCACAGAAGAGCAACAGTGTGGTAACTTAAGAAACTGCATTGATCCTTGATCCTGTTTTCCCCTTTAGCTTAGTGATTTCTTACTCCACAGCAGAGCCACCACTGATAGGCAATGTGTTGGACATGACACATGGGCTCTCAGCATCCACCCTTGCGTGAGCCTTCTCATATTGCAAAATCTGGAGGACTATAAACTACTCATCTCAGACTCCCTTGCAGGTAGGGTTCTGGATGATGCCAATAGGTACCATCAAATTGGATGCATGCTTGAGAGACTTAAAGGCCAAAGGAGGTTGAAGCAGGGCTCCCTTCCTGCTCTGCTGATTCTGTGATGCTGTCAATGTCAAGGAGGTATCAGGAGGCACAGTGCAGGAGTAGATCCACGAGTGTCAACAGGAGGTGAGGGTGGCACCTGAGCCCTGGGTGAGGCCTGGTGGTGAATCCTGCCATCTCACTCGTCGCCCCCTGGTTATGGAGGAGTTGCAGCTGCCCCGGAGTCAGTTCTGGAGTGTTTGGGTACTCGGTCCAAGAGGGAACCTTCCTGATAAATATAAAATTATGAATTTCATTCTCGCTTAAAATACATTGGGAAGCTCATTTCCTGTCCTGAACCTTGCAACAGAAGTATATGAAAGAGTAACTTATCTATAAAGAGACTGTTGAAAAATATTTTTACAATTGGCACCCAAACTATGATGAATTAAGAGGTCGGGAATGGCCTGCCTCTTGGCTCGTGAGCTTTATAGGGTAAAGTTCCCGAAGTGTGATACACACACCCCCAGGGCTACATGGGAGGATTTTAGTACACTGATGAACATTTGCACAATTTCTGTAAGTGTGCATTTACTATGTCCCAGAAAAAAATTGTAGGAAGCATATCAGACCCAATTTCATGAATCAGTGACTTCATGAATATTATTGTTTATAGCAATGCTAGAGTGAGCAGTGGAAGAGCATGTTAATTTAATGAAAAATATGAAATAAATAGCAGATGGATGGTACACAGGTTTGGCAAAAATCATGTGGATGCTGTCCAACAGACTGAAGTTTGGTAAACCCTTTCCCAGTTACTTAGTCTATGAGTCCTCTCCCTGTAGGAATGGGCAGGAGAAAGCTGGGATCATAAATCCTGTTTTCCCACCTGTATCGGATTTCCACTCCCAAACACCATCATTCTTTTGAACTCTTCTGTTACTGAAAAGTCAACACTGTTCTGATGTCCTAGAGAGAACTCTCAGAACCTACATTTCGCACATGCTGAGGCTGGATAAGCCCAATGGAGGACTGAAGGGTGTGGGGGACTTCAAAATGAGACCGCCTCCAGGGACGGCATGAATTTAGCACACAGCTATAAGTTCAGAAATGCCAGACATGGGTGTGTTTGTTATGGTGACTTAGCTAGAGTGAAAGGGAGGGTATAACCCAGGATTATTGTCCTCAAAGGAAAAATTGACAAAGTCATTTCCCAAGAGTTCCTGTCAAGAGTCACAAGCTCCAGACACACTAACAAAATAAAGGGACAGCTAGGAGCCACCTTACCTCTCTGTCCTTGTTTCATTCTAAAGACCTCAGAGGAGATCCTGCAGATATGTGACTCTAAATGTAATGAGTCCAAATTGTAAGTACTCCAAAGCAACGCCTTGATAATGCTTAACAGCCATAGCAAAGAGATAAGATGAGAAACTGGACTAGAGGACATTTAGGGAGAAAAAAAAAAACGGTCTAATAGGTTTAGTGGTTTCCAAGGACCTGTCTACAAACCAGTATCCACATGGCTACAGAATAATCACCTCTATGGAAATCACAAATTCCAAGCCAGGGGCAGAGGCGCGAGCCCACAGTCGTAGGCTAAAACAGGAGCGTCACTTGATCCCAGGAATTTGAGACCAGCTTTGGCAACACAGTGAGACCCTGTCTCAATTAACTAATTCCTTCGTTAATTCATTAGATATTACCAGCCACTCCTGGAGTCAACATTTTTAACAAACTGCCAGGATGGTTCTGGTGTTCAGTGGAGTCTGGGAACTGCTTTTCAAGTCCCTGTGCTTCATACCTGGTTGGATCCTTTCCTTCTCCATCTCCCAGCCTGGCTGGTTCTTTCTAGAAGGTTGACTGGAACAGCTTTCTAACCATCTTCCATCTCTCTTCCTCTCAACAATGCAACCAAATCAATGATTCTAAAAGACAGGAAAATCATAAAGTAAAAGGAAATAGGATTTAGTTTCCAAAAGAAATTCACGTCTTGGGAAAAGTAATTTAACCTCTCAAAACTTGTTTCCTCGTCTTAAAAAAATAGGGGTTAATAAATATGCCTTTATCATTGGTTTGGTGTTAGGATCAAATATGGCTGTTGATTCTAGTACCCAGTGACATATGATCTAAGTTGATCATTTCTATACTCAGAAATGTCCAGTGGCTACAAAGCAAATGTCTCTTTCTGTCTGGCCAGCATCTATTCCTTTGGAAACTGTCTCCCTTTCTCTGCTCTGCAGAATTCTGGAGGCAATCAATTCATATCCTATGGGGGGTGCATATGATCCAAGCTAAGCCAATCAGACTCTCTCCTGAGCAAATAAATTTTGAGCAGAGGAGATTTGGAGATGGGGATATGAAGTTGAGTCATGAATTCATCCCCTGGAGATCCCCTCTTTCCTGGTCAGTTCTTCCTTTAATTCTCTAATCTTCCCAATATTCTTCCAGCAAATTCATTCTCTCTCTCTCTCTCTCTCTCTCTCTCTCTCTTTCCCAGTTAACCTGGAATTGGTTCCTGTCTCCTGAAACTAAAGAGTCCTAATGAATACAGCTCCCCATTGTCTACCAAATGAAGCATACGAAGCTCTTATCCTGCATTACAGGGTCTTCCCATTCTGTTGATACCCCATGTAATGACTCTGCACTAAGTTTTAAGCCCTGATGTGACAATCTCTTTGTGAGCTGGCTATTAGATGGTTTACATTCACCAGCAAGGAGAATATCTTAGTCATCTCTGTAAACCCGGAAGATTATATACTAGATGGTTTGATATATTTTGATCAGGTTTAACTGAGAACTAACTCTAACATTTAAAAATAAAAGACTTTCTGCTATTTAGAAATGGTTGCCAGAAACTAAGATAACAGAAAACTTGGGTATAAATTAAGTTTTGGTGGTATTCTAAAAAGTATATTCTAGGCATAGGAGTGTGGTGCAGTGGTAGAGCACTCACCTAACATGTTCAAGGCCCTGGGTTCAATCCCTAGTACCAAAAAAAAAAAAAAATTAAATTTAATTTAAAAAGTATATATTCTATTCCTTTGGTTGGAAATTAGATTTGGAATTTTAAGGTAGAGGACCCGAACTACCTAGCCTACCCACTCTTGAAGCTAAACTCCTCTGGGTAATGCAATGAGATGTTCAAAAAAATTATTTGTACCCTTAGGCCATCCTGATGACTCAAGAAATGTCACTCACAGGTGACTTAAATCAAGTAGACTATTTACATACCTTTTTTTTTTTTTTACAAAAGAAAGACAGTTCAGATTCTTAATAATCACAAATAAAATTAAGAAACAGGTTGATTCTAGATTGATCTAGTGCCAAGACTATTACAAAATTCTCTATCCCTCCCTTATCTTCCCTGCTTTCTGCCAAGGTTGTTAGCTCCAGTCACCAGTAGCTATCTGGGACTGCCTTCACTAGAGCCTTTTGTTTTTCCTCCCTGATATCAGAGAGAGGTAATGACCAAAGTAATTTCTCCTTCAAGACTGATGCAAAGAACAAGACTGCCTTGGAGTCTGATAAACTCTGGTTTATATCCTGGCACTTGTTAATAGCTAACTTCAGACAAGTTACTCTCTCTCTCTCAGACTCAGTTGCTTAATCTGTAGAATAAGGACTATAAAGCCAGTCCTCATCACAAAAGTCTGATTCTGTTGGTCCATGGTGGCTTGGATCCTCGGGATTTCATTTACAGGGTCCTGTGTTGTTTTTTGTTTGTATTTATTTATTTATTGGTACCAGGGATTGAACCCAGAGGTGCTTAACCACTAAGCCACATCCCCATGACCCTAGCCCCCTTTTCTTTATTTTTTTAACCTTTATTTTATTTATTTATTTATTTATTTATTTATGGTGCTGAGGATCAAACCCAGTGCCTCACACATGCTAGGCAAGTGCTCTACCACTGAGCACAACTGCAGCCCTCCTTAGCCCTTTTTATTTTTTAATTTATAAACATGGTCTTGCTTAGTTACCTAGGGCCTCGATAAGTTGCTGAGGCTGGCTAGAACCTCAAGATCCTCCTGCATCAGCCTCCGGAGCCCCTGGGATTACTGCTCAGGCCCCAGTGGGTTGTTGTGAGGATCAAATGTATGAAAAGCTCTAGAATGGTGCCTGGCACTGAGTCAGTGCTCAGTAAGTATTCCTTTCCCTTCTCCTTCAAGGCCCTTTTCCCAGGAAACATCTGTCTACCCCAGACCTGTGATTGCACCATATACAGGTATATGTGTGTCCATAGGGACTATAAAATAATTTTGTATATAAACATATTCTATGTACTTATTCACTCTTTGTTCAACATATAGTTATTGAGAATCTATTTGTGCCAGGCACTGTCACAAAGTGGTGATGAGCTAAGGAGAGACAGGTACGGGGAAGGAGCGCCACGTGAACCAGACAGGTGAGAGAAAGCTTCTCTGCCAAGGGGAACGCTGAGATCCAGAAGATGAGGAGGATACAGCCACAACCCCAGTGCAAAGTCCTAGGTCAAGAGCAGCTCGGTGCATGTGAGGAACAGAGAGGTCCTCACAGCCGGAGGGATGCTAATGAAGGGAATGGTAGAGGAAGAACCAGGTCATGGCGAGGAGGAGGTGGGATTGGCCTGCAGATATGGAAGTGGGGAAGGATGGGGTCAGATTTATATGTAAGAACATCATTCTGGGCCCTGCGTTATGGATGGTGGGTTTTAAGGGGCCAGGATGGAAGCAAGACCATGTGGATGGTAAAACACACATGTGGACTCTTGTCTTAGTCTGTTGGGAAGTTCAGGATTAAAGAGCCCACATCTGGCAAAGACCTTCTTTGTCATTCCATGGTAGAAGGTAAGAAAGCATGTTCAGGCCCAAATCAGAGGAAGAGAGAGAGGCGGTGGGGGAGGGAGGAGGCAAGGGGAGAGAACTCATCCTTTAATCAGGAACCACTCTTACAATAATGGCATTAACTCCTTCATGAGGCCAGATATCTCATGACCTAATCTCTTCTTAAAGATCCAACTCTTTAATACTGTCACATTGGGGATTATTTCCAACACATGCACTGGGTGGGCAAGTTCAAGCCACAGCACTGCTAGGGTTAGAAAGGAGCACAGAGGAGCCCCAGGTCAGAGATATAGGAATGCCAGGGGTCGCCAGCCTCAGGAACCCTGGTCTTCACCCTCAGCTGCACAGTGCAGTTACCTGGACACTGTTAACAAAATTTCAAGGATCCACAGCCATGATGGAACAATAGAACCAGAGTCTCCTAGAAGGAGGCTGGGTTAATGGCATTTTTACAGAACTTCCGCGGTATCTTGGTGAACTCTCCAGGGCCCAGGCCCTCTCACATCTTCTTACTTCAGTGTCCTTTACCAAATGGGCTGAGATCTGTCTCCAAGTACCTTCCCCACTCACCCACTCCTCTACTAAAGTTACCTCTCCTCCCACTCCATCTCCCATTCACCATCACACAAGGTCAATCTTAGCAGAAGGGAGTGAGGGAACCCAGATTCAGGAAACTTGCATGGAGAAAGGAGGAGTTGCCAGGTTTTGGGGAATCCCATCCAGCTCCCTGATGGCCTCATGTAACAGGTTCTTGCAACAGAGGGGCACTGGCATGTGCTCCTCAGACAGCCAGCCATGTAGCATCCACGTCTGGGAAGTTCCTAGGAGGTGAACTGACAGTCTTCACTCACCAAACCACTTGTATTGCCAGAGAATTTTAGAACTTGAAGGACTTCAGTACTAAATAGTTTCACACTTTTTGTTGTAGTTGTTACTAGGGATTGAACCCAAGGGCACTTCACTACCGAGCTACATCCCCATTTCTTTTTATTTATACTAATTTCACCATGGGTTAGCAGGGGAGGGAGTCTGAAACTAAAGATAGTCCTATATTTCTGGGGCATTCCTAGAAGTTTGAGAAGGTGGGAGGAAGAGAAGTTGATCACCTGCGTGCGTTCTGGCAAGCTCTGTTATGTGATTTATAGCCTGTACGAAAGTTCTCTGGAGCAGATGTCCTTATTCTCATTTGGAGAGGAGAAGAGATGCTCAAAGACGGAAAGTAACTTGACCAAAGGTCACAGGGTCAGTCAGCACTGAAACTCTAATGAAAACCCAGGTAGGTCCCACACTGAAGCTCCTATTCAGCCCACAGCTATACGGTACCCCTTCCTGGAGTCCATCTTGAGACCCTTCCCTTCACAGAGGGATAATTAACCTCTCCTCCTTGCCCAGGTCACCTCATGAGAGTCCAGGAGGGAAGCTGGCTCAGCTCTCCACTTCCTACCTCTCCTGGTCCTTCACTCAGTGCCCCTCCTCCCTACACCCCAGTGCCTTCCACCATCACCCAGGCCCTTCTAGCCCTTCTCTCCTCTTCCTTCCCGTGTTTCCTACCCAGTTCAGAGCACCGAGCAACCCTAAAGTATTAAGAACAAACCAAACTTGGTTTAGAGGTTGGCCATTTTGGCTGCTTGTTTTGATAGAGGGGTGGAGGGAAGGAACCATGTTTTGCTCTCCAGGCAGGTATGGTGATGATCACTTTGCCTGGAGTGCTGTGATTTTGCATGCTGACATCTCCACAGGGAGACGGTTCCTTGACTACTCCAGGTGTGTGGTAATCTCTCTTTTGTAGGCTATGCCCACAGAATTAGCACTTACCTAGGAAACAGACTGATTCCAGAATATTCTCTTGTTGTATGTGGACATATTCCAACTGATCACCACCAGAGTCACTCATCCCAGCCACTCACCCCAGCTAAACGGAGGGGTGTTCCCTACCTCACCCAACACAGAGCCCAGCACATCAGTTTTTGGTGCCTTCTCAATGACAGACTCCTTGGCTGACCTTGTAGTATACAGGGACTCAATTTTTACCTGAAAGTTGGCACCACATCTACTCTTGGCTTCTGGAGCTAATGTTCCTCCCTTTTTATTTTTTATTTTGAGACAGGGTCTCGCTAAGTTGCTGCCTCAGTCTCCCAAGCCACTGGGATTATAGGTGTGTGCCCTCACACCCGGCCCCTTAATGCATCTTATCTTTGTTAATTCTCACCCCAAACCTGGACAGCATTATTCCTATCCCACAACCAAGAAATTCAAAATCAGAAAGGCAAACTACTCCAAGGTAAGACAGTGAGTAAAGAGCAGAAATGGGATCAGAAGGCAGGTGTTCTGGGCCACAAAGCATCATGGCATGTGGTATTCATCCATGCGCCTCATCTGTACCAGGCTGAGGCTCCTCCCTGTGGAGACCAGGTTTGGGTTCTCCACGGGCCTTTGTACAGAACCCTGCATAGAGCAGTTGCATGGCCTATGTTTGCTCAGTAAATTGTTGGAGGAAGTTTACCCTGATTACCAATTGGTGAGAACCAGGACTAGGGAAAGAGGAAATGTTTGCACAGTGATAAGTCCTGTGTGCCTGATGGTGAACCTTGCGCCCCAAGTCAAGGATGAGAAGCAGGAGGTGGGCAGCCGAGTAAGGGCGCATGAGATGCCTTTCCCTGACAGGGGCTGAGGGAAGGATGAAGGATGACCAAGGGACCAGGGATGCAGTGACAGGTGGAGGGCTGATGGTCGGCTCCCCTGGCATCTAGGCCTACACAGTTTCCTCCATCAGCAAGTTACAGAGACAGGCAAGTGAGAGGGAGGCAGCCTCTCAATGGACACAAGGGTCATGTGGGGGTTTGGGGCGAAGCTAGACAGAGTGGCTGCATATTAGGAGAGAACTCTGAACAGGGAAATGGGCGAGGGGAGGGATATTGGGGTTCAAGAAACCCTGGGGACACATACAAGATTGAAGAAGCTCCATAGAAAGATGTAGAATTTTGGTTCGGATTGGACACCGCTGAGAAGAGGACACTTTCCTGGAGCACACAGGCCAAGAAGAGAATGGAAAGGCATAGCATGATCAGAAAAGATGGAATTTGATGTGAGGATGCTGTGTGAGGAGAAGCTTAGGGAGTTGGTTCAAAGACAGGCAGGGCTGATGAGGGCCCAGGGGAGGCCTTGGGCTGTAGAACTGCAGGGTGGCAGGGAAGGTGGCCCCAAGCAGAGGCTTCAGAGCCTCACTCCACATTCACTGGCTGTGGGACTTTGGATAAGTTGCTTAACCTGTCTGGCCCTCAGTTTCCCTATCCAATAAATGGAAGATAACAATAGCACATGGCTTTTCCATTGTCATAAGGGTGAATAAGTCAAAGCCTGAACAGTCATTTCAAAGTATCTGCAGGCAACTGGCTCCAGGACCTCCTTTCAGGTGAAGAGCTGTAGTATTTGCATATAACCTACCCACATCTTCCTGTAAACTTCAAATCATCTCCAGATTACTTATAATACTTAATGTAATGTAAATGCTATGCAAATTGCTGTGATACTGTATCATTTAGGGAATAATGACAAGGAAGAACATCTGCACATGTTCAGTACAGATGTATTTTTTTTTTCTAATATTTTCCACCCATGGATGGTCGAATTGGCAAATATGGACCCTGTGGATATGAAGGGTTGATGGTACTGGTCTTGGCACAATGCCTGGAAGAAAAAAGATCCTACAAACCACTGCTGTTCTGTTTCATGACAGATTAAACTCTGCATGTGGCAGAGTCTGTTTTAAGCCTTCCCCAGTCGTTTTTATTTTTATTTCAGGACAGGGCCCTGCTAAAGTTGCTGAGGCTGTCTTTGAACTTGCCATCCTCCTGCCTCAGCCTCCTGAGTTGCTGGGATTATAGGTGGGCACCACCGTGCCTGGCTGTTCTAAGTCTTTCAATGTGTTTTATTTCACAAATCTTAGGAAGCAGACACTCTAATCAACCTTGTTTACACAAGGAAGCAGACACAGAGAGTTCAAGTAACTAGTGTGAAATCACACAGCTGGCGGATGGCCAAGCTTGGATTTGGCTGGATCGAAATTCAAGCATTCTGACTCTAGAGCCATACACTTAACTCTTGCCTTCCATCAGCTTAAATAAAGGTAGGACATCTTGAGATACAGCAGGAACAGGTCCTGGAGCTCATAGCATGGCACAGGGTGCTCAACCTTCAGGTGTATCCCCCAGGAAGAGGTTTTAAAATGCACATCCCTAGGCCCAAAGCCTGATTTCTTGGGAGCAATGATGTGATGGCTGGGGTGGGAAGAACAGAAATTAGTTTGTTTGTTTTTTAAATTTTTAAGATGTTGAAGGACCTTTATTTTATTCATTTATTTATACACGGTGCTGAGAATTGAACCCAGTGCCTCACACATGCCAGGCAAGTGCTCTACCACTGAGCCACAATCCCAGCCCCCAGAAATTAGTTTTTTAGCCAGGTAATTTTGCTGTAGATAGTCTAGAGGTAGGGATAGAGGACATGGGCAGGACAAGAGTCCCCAGATGGACTCTTGATGGGAGAGATCATGTCTGTGTAGTGTGAGGTGGTAAGAACTCCTAGACCAGGTAGCATCTGACCCAGGCTTTAACAGTGGGTGGTTTGTACATTGTCTTTCTACCCTTCTACCCCATTTGAAGACTGAATGGGTTTGAATTACATCCTCCAGAAGGCATGCTGAATTCTTAATTCCTGGAAATGTGAAGGTGGCTTTATTTGGAAGAAAAAGGAATTTGGAGAATGTGATTAAGTTAAGAATCTTGAGGTCATTCTGGACTATTGGGATGGGTTCTAAATCCAGTGACAAGCATCCTCAATACAAAGAGAACAGACACAGAAAGGAGAAGGCCACGTGAAGACAGAAGCAAGGAGGAGAGTCACACAGTCACAAACCAAGGAAGCCCAGAGCCACCAGAAGCTGGAATAGGCAAGGAAGGAGTCTCCCTGGAGCCGTGAGAGAGAATGCATCCCACCAACACCTGGCTGCAGACTTGTGGCAGGAGAGTACATTTCAGATGTTTTGAGCTACATGGTTGTGGCAGTCCTAGAAAATAAGTATAGGAGCTTTTGTCCCAGTCACCCAAGCCTCCCTGGGGGGATCTTTGAGAGTGGACTCTGCTCTGTAGAAGTCACAGCCTGCAGCCAGCCAGGACCAGCCCTTGGAGGAGGATGGCAAACACCACGTCAGTGATGTACAGTCACCTCTGTGAACCTGATGTTTCTCTATTTCTCTTTGGATGTGGGTTTGTAAGAAAGCAAAGAAAGGCTCTGTCCTCAGCCTCTGGCTTCACATTTTATCAAGGAGATAGTCAACACTAGCATAAATATTAGCCCAAGGTCACCCAGGGAAAGCATGGCAGGGCAGAGCCAGACCCCTGTCTAAAGCACGTGTGTCCACTCCAGTCCATGCCATTAGGCCCTGGTTGTGATAATGCCATCATGTCATTTCAATTTCACTCCAAAATATCAGTTGCCTCTAATGACTTTGCTTGGTGCTCAATCTCCTTGTCCCTGACCAATGTGTGGGTAGTGGCTTTTGACCTCTGGCTTAGAGATTGGGATGGTTCCCTTCCCCATAATTGAGTGTTCTGCTTTAGGGATGTAACTCGAGCTATCTTCAGAAGCTGTCATCCAAAATGCAGAAGTTGGCCATCTGTAGAACTGACAGCACCGGCTGTGGTTTGTGAAAATCCAAATATTGGAGAAGTATGTCTTCAGAAAAGTTATTAATACTTCCTTTGTCCACGTGCCACGAGGGAGAAGAAAAAAGGCTCCCCCGTGTGCCTGTGGAGAGAGCTTCCCTCCACCCTGACCCTTGCTTTCCATTCCTTCCTCTTCGCTACCCCTTGAGCTGGGAACATGTGGCCCACAGAGGAACAACCCTTGTCCTCCAGCTAGGATTGCAGGCACTCTTCTTTTACCAGAGGACAAATTTTGTGTAGTGTTCTGGGTGAAAGGGTGACAGCGCTCCAGCAAGGTAAACAAGGATGTAAATCAAACGGGGAGATATTGAGACCATGCTACCAAAAGGCCCCGGAAGACTTGGTGCTGAAATGAGAACAGGCAAGGTTGGACGCACACTGGATCAGAGGGGAGTTTTTTTAAAACCCTGATGCGCAGGTTGCAACCTGGATCAGTTCCATGAGAGTATCTGGAACTGGGAACCAGGCTTTTTTTTTTTTTTTTTAAGATCTTCAGATAAGCCGGGTATGGTGGTGCATACCTGTAATCCCAGCAGCTCCAGAGGTTGAGGCAGGAGGATCATGAGTTCAAAGGCAGCCTCAGCAATTTAGCAAGGCTCTAAGCAACTCAGCGAGACCCTGTCTCTAAATAGAATATAAAAAGGGGCTGGGGATGTGGCTAAGTGGTTAAGCACTCCTGGGTTCAATCCCTGGTGCCAAAAAAAAAAAAAAAAAAAAAAAACTTCAGATGATTCCAATGTGCAGGGAGTCAGGAAAAACTGAAACATGCTCTCCTCGATGCCACGCCCAGACTGAGCACACAGGTGCTTCTGACATGCAGATGCTACCCCAACAGACAGCTGTTGGTGCCGCCACAGGTGTTCTTTCTCCATCTCCCTCACAGGGTGGAGCTTCTATTGAAGACGGAGTTTGGTAGATTTCAAATTGGTGATAGTGTCCACCAGATACTGATGACTTTAATGGCCTTGTCAGGAAATGCATTAGAAAAGAAACTCAAAACCGTCTCAGAACCAGGAGTGAAGACCTATAACAGTGTTCTCCACTCTGGGTCACAAAACTTTAAGGCCCCAGAGTGCCACCGAGTAATCTCAAGCCCTCTGAGGGTGTGTACCGTGTCCAGGTGCAGAGTGTAGCTAAGGTCGGGGGCAGATGCCTTTTAACCCCCATGAATCCTCCTTTGGAGGGCCTTGACTTTAAGGTTATTTCACAAAATTCCGAGCATCTCCTCCATTTCTTTCTTTTTCCCTTCCTTGTAGCATCAGTGGCTACCAACATCAGGTGGACAAGGGGCCCGGGCAGTTCCCATCTTACCTCCCTAAAAAATACTACTTCCTTCTCCCCAAGAATTCCATCTTTACAACTCTATCCTCCTTTTTGTCCCCAGTTCCTCCAATCCTACTGGTCCATGGATTTCTTTTTCTCTCATTCCTGCATTGGGATTCTGCATTCCTGGTCTGCAGACTTCGTCTCCGCCCAGCCTCTGCAGCAAACAGTGCTTAGGAGGCACAGGACAGCCCTCCTTTCTTCTGGTCCTGTCCTTTCGCCTTTGGTTTGTTTCTAAGGCATGTGGGTGGTGGTGGCTGTTCATGTGATGATTCATGTGATGGTTTTCTGAAACTCATTCTTCTGGGACACACTTTGCATCTCTTGCTTGTATCATCTCTAAAATTCTTTCTAATTGTTAATCTCTTTTTTTTTTTTTTTTTTTTTCAGGGCCAAGGACCCAACTCAGGGCCCTGGGTATGCTAGGCAAGCGTTCAGTCACTGAACAAAATTCCCAACCCCCAATTGTTAAAATTTTTAATTAACACATAATAATTCTGTGTTTGTGGAGTATAATAGACTTACAATATTTATTTATTTATTTATTTATTTATTTATTTATGCCATACTGGGGATTGAACCCAGGAGTGCTCTACCAGTGAGCCACATTCCTGGCCCTTTTTAAAAATATTTGAGCCTCATCCAGGGATCTTTGAACTCACCCAGGCTGGCTTCAAACTTGTGATACTCCTGCCTCAGTCTTCCAAGTAGCTGGGATGACAGGCGTGCACCACCACAACCAGCTATACAGTGTGATATTTTGATACAAATATGCAGTGTGTAATGATCAAATCAGAGCAATTAGCACAGCCACCTAATTTTTTTATTGTTAAATCCAGACTTCTTTTGTTCTCAGTTCACGTATTATTAGGAGAACTTTGATCATGACAATCAGGATTTGCTGGCTGTAGCATACAAGGCAGTTTACCTGGACAAATCCACAGACTATACTGATGAAGAGCATTTATTGACACAGGCGGCTGGTGAGGAGGTTCGTTTCCCACCTAGGAAGGTAAAAATTTAGCACCATGGGAATCTGGAGAGGAAGATCAATGTTTTTTTAAGCAAAATGAATGGAGGGGAGATGCCTGTGGATGCGACAAGTTTCAGTATTGACCACTAGTATTCTCATAGATGCTGTTAGACTTAAATTCATGTATAAACTACAAATATGCACCACGTATAGAGAAAGACGACACAGGTATCTAAAACTTTTTACTGGAGCTGGAACAAAAGAATAAACACCAAGTTCTACAAAATGTAATGTCAGTTATGTCTGAAAACTGGTCTGCTGTTAGGATCTCTAGGTTCTATTTTCGGCTCCAACACTGACTCACTGTATGGTTTGAGACAAATCACTTAACAGCTTTGGACCTCAGCTTCTCCATATGAAAAGTGGCAATTGAAACACTAGAGATAAAGGAACTAGCATTTATTGAGCAACTGATCCATGTTCTTCATGTCCTAGATGCTTTATGCTATGTTGCAGTATTTCATTCATGCAACAAATACTTGTGGAATAACCACTAGGTATAGGACGTTGGGCCTGGTCTCAGGATATATCAGGGCAAAAACAAAACCCTAGCTTTTCTGGAGCTTAAATTTCTACGGGGTGAGGTGATAATAAATAAGAAGAGAAATATACAAGATGGTAACAAGCATTTGCAGATAATAAAAACAGATTTTTAAGAAAGTAACTTGGGGATGGGGTTAGCTAGGTAGGGTGTTTCCCAGGTGATGCTAGAGTTGGGACTTGAGTGAGGAGGAGAAGCTGGGCAAGTTCAGAGTTCATAAGATAAGATCTGAGGAAGAAACACTGATGCAAGTTGGAGCTCAGACTACTTGGAAGGCCAGGTGACCATAGAAGAGGGAAGCTGGGAGTGGAGGAACTTACCACCGGGGAGGATGAGATTAGAGAGGTAGGTAGGAATCAGACCACAATGGCCATTGAGGCTGCAGTGGGGTGTCATTCTTATTGATCTGACTTAAAATTTTTTTTAAAAAATCACTCTGGGTATATTAATGAATATGACTACAATGAGACAAGAATGGAAGAGAGATAACCTTAAGCTGTTGTTTGTCTAGGTGAGAGAAGCAAACTTCTGTGAAAGGTCAGGCAGGCTTTTCAAGCCATATAAGATCTCTTGTCACATGTTCTCCTGCTCCTGCTCTTCCTCCTTGTTTTTGCTTTTTTTTTGAACAATCCTCTAAAAATGTAAAAAACATTCTTAGTTCTTGGGCAATACAAAACAGAAGGCTGCTTGCTCCATTTGGCCTGCTTAGCTGGGCAGTAGTTTGTGTGCTCTTAGTGTAGAGAGGAGATACTGATTAACATCTATTTAGGACACAGAAGGATAGGACTTGCTGATAAACTGGCTGTGTGGGGAGGGGGTAAAAGAAAGAGGAAGCAAGGATGGTTTGACGGGGTAGAAGGTGGTGCTACTTCTGAGATGAGGAGGAAGCAGATTTGAGAGTGGGGGCAGGGAGAAGGGAAATCAAGAGTTAAGTGTGAGTTGCTTATTAGTCATCTAAGCGGAGTTATTGAGTTGGGAGCTCAGTGTAGACTCTGGAGCCTGGGGGAGAGGTCAAGGCTGGAGATTTACATTTGGAAGTTATTGGCCTATAGATGCATTTAAAGTCATGGTATTGGATGTCACTCAGAGTGCACCGCAAACATTCCAGGTACAGGTCCCAGGGGAATCCAACATTTAGAGGGCCCATTAAAGAGCTCCTTGGAATCTCTGGGTCAAAGAGTATGACACATGACAAATATTGCCAAATTGCCTTCCAAAGGGGTCTTTTGTATCTTCATAGAACCCATCTTGTCTTAGCTATGTAAACATGCACTGTGAGTAGCACTGTAAACAGGAATGGGCAGGGACACTGGGGTTAGCAATCCTTGAGGCTTATGCACGGTTCTGGGGAGACTTAAGCCATGCTGGAAGATTCAGTAGTTTGAAGGAAGCAGCAGCAGAGGGCCAAAGGGCTTTGGAGGACTCCCAGCCACAGAATCACCCAGCAAGCTTGTGACAAATGCCAATTTTTAATAAGAGCTTCTGATTCACTCACCGTCTGGGTGAGGGATGTTTTAAACATGCTCCCTTTAACACAAAGGAAAAGTTGAGAAACCTGTGGCTTAGGGATAGACCAGGGAGAGGGTGGGTTCTCATGACATTTTTTTGCGGAATCTTAGGTGGATCTGGGGAAGTTTCAGGACAAGGGGATGACAGAGGACTGCTGGCCAAAGGAGCATTTACTTTGGTTGTGGGATGCTTTCCATTTGATCTCCAATTCCAAATGAGGCCTTTCATTCATACAGATGTAAAATGGTATCGTCCTTAAAGAAGGTTTAAAAGTTTAAAAGTTTAAAACTTTTAAAGTTTTAAAAGGTTTAAAAGTTTCGGTTCCCTAAAGGTCTTTACCCACCCTCTAATTCTACAGCATAAAGGGGAGATTTTATTGCTGTTTTGTGTCCTTACATGGAAACAAGAACACACTTCTCAATGAAAAAAAAGATATACATGATGTTGGTGAAACAGAAATCATACCTACACTTATGATAGATTATGGATTAAATAAATTTGTGTGAAAATAGCTAATGAATGATAAGAGGGAATCTGCTGGTTGGGCCTTCTGCTAGGAGTCAAGGAACCAGTCTTGCTTTTGTGGAACCATTATTTATTGAGTCCAAGTGCCAGGCACTATTTTAGGTGAAGATAGAGAAGTGACAAAATGGACAGAAATCCTTGCCCTCACAAACAGATGTTCAAGTGAGAGAGACAGAACAGTAAACACCATCAATAAGTAAAATGTATGTTACATTAGAGAGCAGTGAGAGCTAGAGACAGAAAAAGGACAGAAGGCAGAGACAGGAAGTGTGGGAGGTCAGGGATAACGAAGAATAGAAAAGAAAGGACTTGATACAGCTCAGTAGTAGAGCACTTGACTGGCATGGGTGAGGCCCTGAATTCAATTCCCGGTAATGGGGGTAAAAGAAGGAGAAGAAGAAGAGGAGGAAGGGGAGGAGGAGGAGAAAGGACTTGAGAGCTGGGACATAGGAAAATGACTCGATTTCTCCAAGTTTCAGTTTATTCATCTGTAAAGTAAGGAATAAAAGTGGGGCACAGTGGTGCATGCCGGGATCCCAGCTACCCTGGAACCTGTCTTGAAATAAAAAACAAAAAAGGCTGGGATGTAACTTAGAAGTAGAGTAACCCTGGGTTCAATCCCAGTCCTAGGATGTGGGTGAGGAATAAAACCGCCTTCCTGAGGAAGGCTCAGGTATTTGTCAACTCTCAGTTAAGGGATTTTTGGGTACTGGTTAATATTGTTGGAGCTTTCTGAACTTTCTTCTGAACTAGGCCCTTATTTGAACTTTCATGTGTGTGCATTGACCAAGTTTAGCAAGAATCCTGCTAAGGGGCTGGGTAGGGTGGCACACACCTTTAATCCCAGCAACTCAGGAGGTTGGGGCTGGAGGATTCCAAGTTCAAAGCCAGCCTCAGCAATTTAGCAGGGTCATTAACAACTTTGCAAGACCCTCTCTAAAAAAAAAAAAAAAAATCCCTCCAAGTCAGTTTAGCCAGAATCTACTCTCACCAATGATATTGCCTCTTAGTAATTTTTCACCCACTGACTCCCATTCTGATCCTTGGCTATAAATTCTTATTTTTCCTTGTATTTGAAGTTGAGACTGATATCCCTCCCCCACCACAAAAACCCTTTATAGCAGTCTCATGTATATCAATGTCCACAGTCCCCTTAAAAAAAGAAAGCCTGCTTTTCTATTCTCTATTAAGTGTCATGAATATTTTTTTCTTTAATAGCACAAAAGTTCCTTGGCTTCTTGGAACCTCAATTTCTTCATCTGTAAAATGAAAAGACATTTCCAGATTATTTCACAGTGGTTTTGAAAATATCAAATGAGGTCATTAAGATATGTGAAAATATTTTAAAATGCATAAGTTATTATGTAAAAATAAGATGAAAGCACAAAACACATACACAGGTATTTTATGGGTTGCAAAACTCTTGCTAATGGTCAGCAGAGCCCCAGAACTTCAAGTAAACAATGATTTAAATAACTGTTTGTACTGAATCCCTGCACTGGCAGGGAAAAGGCCAATGTAAATTATAAGGATGTGCTCAGGAGACTAGTACTCTTATCTTAGATCAGGGATAAAACAATCAAACTAAATGTTCCTAAGTGGACACCCCATAAAGTAATTATTATATGGCATTTGTCAAATTTTAAAATGTTTAACAGCTCCTTTATGTTTGTTCTTGTTTTGTTTGTGGGACTTCAGTTCCAGGAAAAGAACTAGGTGGACTGAAAAAACTTATAAAAAAAGAACAATCATTTAAATTACCAAGAGCAGACAGGTCACCTTCTGGGTATTACTGCTGATACACAATACATATTAATCAAAGTAGATAACGATTACAATCTGAGGTTATTGTGTATTCCTTTTTCTTTTTACTCTTTTTAAAAAGAGGTGGGGTCTCACTCTGTCCCCCAGGCTAGCCTTGAACTCCAAGGCTTAAGAGATCCTTCTGTCTCAGTCACCCAATACTTTGCACTACCGGTGCATGCCACCAGGCTGGGTTTGCTCTATTTGTTTTTCGTAGTGTATTCTTCAGCTCTTAATATGTAATAGCATTTCAATAATGGTCTGGGCCGGGCGTGGTGGCGCATCCCAGCGACTCAGGAGGCTGAGGCAGGAGAATCACGAGTTCAAAACCAGCCTCAGCAACTTAGCGAGGCCCTAAGCAACTCAGTGAGACCCTGTCTCTAAATAAAATACAAAAAAAAGCTGTGGGTGTGGGGATGTGGTTCAGTGGCCGAGTGCCCCCGAGTTCAATCCCCGGTTCAAAAACATAATAATAATGGTCTGTTAAGTCAATAAACACGTTAGCATACATACATAGTATAGTGTCTGGCACACAGTAGGTACTCAATAAATATTGGTTAAAAGAGTGTATGAATAATTACCATGTGAATTTGTTTATTATACTAGCGTATTTGCTCTTTGCGTTTGAAATATACAATACTAGCCTCCCCTGACGACGTTAATCTGGTAAATTTTATGCCCATTTCTCAGAATGATCCAAACATGGTGTTTTATTGTTTAAATACAAAATTAAAATTTAGTTTGAATGTAACCTAACAGAGTAAACGCTCAATGTCTGCTAAATAAGATGCATACTCAGAAAGCCGAGCTGTACTCCAGCTCAAACACCCCGGGGGGCTCGGGGCCACGAACTGGACGCTCACCTATCTGGTGATCTCTACACCTTCTTCTTCCAGATTCTGTCCTACACTCGTTCATAGCCAAATGAAAATCTTTTGACATTTTCCTCTCAAGTGCCTCAATGTCCCAGTTGTCACCGGGGCATCAAGGCGCTGGGGTGGAGGGGGACAGTTTCATCCTCCGCCTCGGCCAAGCGCGCCTAGGCGGCGAGTGGGCGGGCTCAGCCAAGGGCCTTGTGGCTGTTCCCTATTGGAGTTTGGTTGCTATGGTGTCGCCGACCTTAAAACTCGTGGTACAGCTTCCGGAGGTTAAAAAGAGAATTACTTCCAGGGCTGCCCGCAGTTGCCATGGCCGACTCAGTTGTCACTAATCTTAACAAAAATAAAACGTTTGCAGTGGGTTTCTAGGAAATCTTATTTAATCATTTAAACTCGTGATTATGACATAGTATCCCAGCCTTTCTCCCCTTCCAAAATATTTATTGTATATTTTTCGATTATTGGCCAGTCTCCAAAATGGCGCCGATGGCATCTGTAGGTCAGAGGTGAGTCACGTGAGCCGTCCCGGTTCCGGCGTGGTAGAGGCCCCGGGTGGCGAACAAGTCTCCGGCACCATGTCTGGTTTGTCTGGCCCAGTATCCCAGCGTGGCCCTCGCCCGTTGGCGTTGCTATTTGCGTTCCTGCTTGGCCCCAGCTCGGTCCTCGCCATCTCTTTCCACCTGCCTGTTAACTCTCGCAAGTGTCTCCGCGAGGAGATCCACAAGGACCTGCTAGTGACGGGCGCCTACGAGATCGCCGACCAGTCTGGGGGCGCTGGTGGCCTGCGCACTCACCTCAAGGTGGGCACTGGGCGGCGCGGGGCTGGAGGGAAACCGAAGGCGCGCGTGGGCGAGGGAGGCCTAGTGCGGGGAGTCGGGCCAGCCGAGGCCGGGGTTGACCTGGCCTTCCCGCGAGCGCGAAGGTCGCGCGGTGGGGACCGCCCCCTCACCCCGCTCGTTGGCGTTCGCGGGGCGGGGCCGGCGACAGTGCCCTTAAAAGGCTGGCGAGGCCTTGGCGGAGGTGGTGGCTGGCGAGCTTGGGCGACCTCGATTTGGGGTCGTTTTCAGGGCCCTTTACTTATGGCTCTCAGGTGCCTTGAATCGTAGCTCGGTTCTCCGAAGAAGTCTGGATGTCGGGGATTTGCGGGGATTGGCATCACACGACACACAGTACCTCCAGGAAAATAATGGAGAGGACAGAGCTTACCGTGATTAATAAAATTTGTTTATTGAGCATCTGCTGTGTCACTGCCTGTGCCGCTCTGCGTTTATTACCATGAGTTAGTTTGCACCTCACCTGGTGAAGCAGGTGGACACAGTTAGCCTCTTTTTCCAAATGAGGAAACTGAGGCTCAGGTCGAATAAACCGGTGTTACAGATGGAATTGCTTCTTAGTTTGGTAGTCGAGTATGTTGAGAAAGTGCTGCCATCGCCTCCCCTTGTTTTTAATCTGTAATTCCTAGAATTGATTAAAGTCCATTGTTGGTCACAAAATGGTCTTTTTCATTTGATATGCTGAGCCTGGACTCGGCTAAATCTCAGCTGTACTCTAGGGTGAGAGCGACTTCCCATAATGCCATTTTGATCTCATTTTGCAGTGAAGAGTGGCCTGGTCTGGTTTTTGAATCTTGTATATAGTTTGATATCAGTCAAGATTTGATTGTGTTTTAGGTGATTTTACTCATTCACAATAAAAACAATGGCGGTTTCTTTTTAACAGAATGGGGCTTTTCTTGGTCAAAAAAGGAGGAAAGATTTTTTTTTTTTAACAGATCCTCAGTATAGTAACACCATAGTTTGTAAGATATTGGAAGATATTTGATAATGTAATTTATATTGTATTTGAGAGATATAAACCTTTCAGGACTATTGTTTTGTGACCTATTTTATTACTCTCTTTTGGTAATAAACTTCTGTCTATCCCAGAAAGCAGTGATGGCAAAATTTTAGAGGCAAAGACAGGGTTTGGAGGTCATGCTTCTGGCTCTTCAAAGGATGTAGGTCATCAAATAAATTGGAGCAGTGAAAGAGACCTTGGAGTCATCTCCGGTGTTGCTTTTTTTTTTTTTTTTTTTTAAAGAAAGCCTCTTCAATGGCTTGCTATTGCTCATCTAATAATTTAAATTTTCCAACATGCCTTGTAGTGCTTTTCATTTTCTGTTTCTAAAGCTTTTTATGTTGCCACTTCCATAGAGCTACCCTGAGCAATACCCTAAGCTCTTTGTTTTCTATCTTTATTGTAACTACTCATGTTTATGCCTTGTCTTCCTTATTTAACTGTTAGTATCCTGTGGGCAGGAATTATTTTCATGTTCACATTTTCCAGAGTGCTAAATACATTGCCTTGCTTTTAGTAAGTATTCAATAAAAACAGTACAGCCCTGCGGAGATTATGTCTAGATCTAAGGCTGCTGAAGGTACCTCAGCAACAGGACTTCATGCATCTGCACAATAGCATTTCACCACCTGCCAGTTACTCTGATGTATCTGCTGTGTTCTGTTGCTACTAACCAGTTTAATTGGACTACCGGGGTCCTAAATCCAAATGCCAAGTAGATAACAAAGGAATGAGTTGGACCAGAAATTAAAAAAAGAAAAAAGGGAGAAAGAAAATCCAACAGCAGTGATGATAAATGGAGGATAACGAGCACGTGAGTGCTTTTGTCACATCTCATTTTTCAAAAGAATGCAGAAACCTAGATTTTTATATGAAAGCTTCTGACTTAAATGTCACCAATTCAAGTTAGTTTTAGCATTGGTTTGCAGGGTTACATAGTATAGTGAGTCCACATTTATACCTCTTATCCAGATTCAGCATTATCAGGATCCATGCATATTTTATCTTTAATGCTTTCCCTTTATTATTTTATGTTAGATTATTTTAAAGTAAATCCCAGATATTATATTTCAGTTCTACATACTTCAGCATGAATCTCTTTAAAAGTACGCATATAACCACACTGTTTGTTGATTGTAATCACACCTCACAAAATGAACATTGAAACTGGGCACAGTGGAGCGCAGTTGAGTTTGGAGCCAGCTTGGGCAACATAGCAAGCCCATCTCTTCAAAAAGAATTGAGGCTAAGGAGGAAGGATCAGTTGAGTTCACAAGTTCAAGACTAACCTGGACAACATAGTGAGAATTCCACCCCCTTTTTTTTTTTATTCTTTAGTACTATCTAATATCTAGTACATATTAACATTTTCCCACTTATTTCCAAAAATATCTATTTAAAAAATTAATTTGTAACTTGGTGAGGTGGCGCTTGCCTACAGTCCAAGCTACTTCCTAGGAAGGAGGATGACAAGTTCAAGGCCCAGCCTGGGCAACTTAGCAAGACCCTGTCTCAAAAGGGCTTAGAATGTAGCTCAGTGATAAAGCACCCATGGATTCAATTCCTAGTACTACAAAAAAAAATTTTTTTAAAAAAGTGTCTCAAGTCTCTCTAATCTAGAGCAGTCTACTCTTCCCCCCCTCCTTTTTTTTTTTTTTTTTTTAAATAAAGCTTGCAGTTATAATGTTGGAGTCAGTTGTCTTTAAAGAATGTTCCACATTTTGGATTTGTCTTGTTTTCTTCCTTGATGTATCATTTAACCAGTTCAGCCCCCTATGTTTCTTGTAAAGGAATGTTATAAAGATGTAATCAGTTTCAGTTTTATCATTTTGGTAAGGGTACTTATGGTTGGTGCTGTGTGTTTCTTGTGGCATTGCAACAGGAATACTAGTACTTTTTGTGCCACTTAGTGTCGCTAACATTGATCAATAGATTCAAATGTGTATAAGTGGCCTCCTGTGCAACAGATTGCCGCCATGGCTAACAGACATTTATCCTAACAGGTCTGAAGTCAGAATTCCTAAAACCAAGTTGTCAGCAGGGCTGTGTTCCCTCTGGAGAATCACTTTCCTTGCCTTGTCCAGCTTCTTGAGGCCACCTACACTCTTTGAGTCTTGGTTGATGATGCCTCCTCCTTCAAAGCCAGTAGGGTAGTATTGTAAAATCTTTCCCTGTTCTCTCTTTTCCTCCTTTGAAGCCTCCCTCCCTTCCTCCTTTCCCGCTTCTACCATCTCATTTTCGCCTGCCTCACTCTTTCTCTTTTAAGGACCCTCATGATAACTCCCCCAACTCAAAACCATAATTTAATCATATTTGCAAAATCCATTTTGCCATATAAAATACACTTTCACAGGTTCTGGAGATTAGGATGTCAACATCTTGGAGGGGACCATTTTTCTGCCTGCCCGATTGGTAACAGCCTGAAGCCTCCATTGTAACGTTTG
Organism: Glaucomys volans; assembly: GCA_020662805.1. Lineage (NCBI taxonomy): Eukaryota > Metazoa > Chordata > Mammalia > Rodentia > Sciuridae > Glaucomys > Glaucomys volans. Next base: position 486,234 of record JAJEJO010000931.1, on the reverse strand, counting down.
CTGTTAAGTCTTTCACTTAGGAATCCACTGGTGACTAGTGTGAATTTATTCATTAAGGTTGTAAATTAATGATTTTCTAATTCTATTTTTCCATACTTATTAACTGGAATTATTCTTAAGGAATTCATGAAGTAAGACAATTTAATTGTCTACATATGGTTAAAAAAATTTGGGACAACAATATTAAGGAATACCAGGCAGCTCTTTAAAAACGTTGAAGTAAATCTACCAAATCTGGCATGTACAGAAATCCAGAATCTACTATAAAGAAACAGACATTATAAAGCAGTATGTGTAGAGTGATTCCATTTTAAAAAATGGTCTCAATGTGTATTCAAAAAAACATGTCAGTGTTCCCTAAAAAAGTCTGGATGGACAGCACCAAACATTTGATGGTGGTTAACTCTGTGGAGTGGAAGTGGAGAAGAGGACGGCAAGGCCCTCTGAAGAGGTAGAGGGCATGTAAAGTGAAAAATGCCAAAGATGTTTTTAAACTCAGGATGGCTATCAAAGAACACTCATTTTATTTGTGAGACAAGATACCATTGTATATTTTTCTGTGATTAAAAAAGACCATTTGATTACCCTGAAATTTACAAGTCATATAGGCAGGATAAATGTAGAATTTATACCTTATCTTTGACAGTTTTCAGGATAAGGAATTTTTCCCTTGTAATTTCCAGTGTGAATCACCAAGGGATTTGGATTTTGTTTTATCTTTTTTTTTTTCTTTAAGTCTTTTACTGAATTCTTTTTATTGTTTTGATTTTTAGAATCTTTGTGTTTTATTCATTTGCATCTATTTTTTAAAAAAAAGTTAAATTGTTCCTTTAACTCCTTCATATTGGCTTCTGTATCCTTTTGACACAATCCCATTCATTTTGATAGCTTCCTCATTTTCTGGCACTACAAGGTGCCCTGTGATTATCTTTTTTTGTTTGGTGGTACTGGGGATTGAACACAGGACCTCATACATGCTAGGCAAAGACTCTACCATTTAGCCATATTGCTTTTAAGTTTTATTCTGAGACAGGGTCTCACTAAGTTACCCAGGCTATCCTTGAATTTGGGATCCTCCTGCCTTAGGCTCCTGGTAGCTGGGATTGTAGGCATATGCCATTGCCACACCTGGCCCTTAGGCTCATCTTACATATATCCATACCCAGACCTTAGAAGTCCTGTTCCTCCAATGAGTCCTGGTTCCTTTTTATAGGGAGTGATGTGTAGAGACCACAGAATGGATATCATTTTTTAAATTGTAATATATTATGCAGGCCACAAAACACATTTGTGGGCTAGATCCAGCCCCTTAGCACAATTTGTGACCATTTCATTTATCTGTTCATTTCTGCTTTTTCTTCTATTTTGACCTCATGGCTCAGACTCTGCCTTAAAGATTCTGTCAGTACATCATTTCAGCTTCAGACATATAATTCCTGAGCAGAAGAGTTCCTTTTAATATGCCAGGCCATGTTCTAGGTCTGAGCCTATGGATTGTCTACTCTGGTCACATGTCCAAAGCAGCTGTGATTTAAGGTTAAGGTAGAAGAAATGAGAACTTAGTACTAAACCCAGCTAGCTGAACTTGGCTTTTGGTGGTTGCTCCAAATGAGGCAGTCTCTTAGAGGGTATCTGTGAATATAGTGACTGGATTTACCTGACCGACTCATTTTTCTTGCCTAGGAGCATCTTATGTCTAGTGAATGCACTTACATTGTTGTATCTATGTTGCACTTTTGTGTTTATCCATCTCTTCAGATAGACTATAAGTTCCTTAAGTGGAGACTTTGTCCCTCCCAGCAGTGTATGTGTCTAATACAGGGCCTGCCACAGGGTAGAACTTCTCAACAAAAGTAATGAGGCATTGTCCTTGCCTCATCTCTGATCTTTCCCTCTTCCTCTTTTCTCTTACTTCTGTCATGACTGCGGTCTTATCAAACACCTTGCAGTTCTTTGAATATAATGTTTTTTATTTTTTATTTTTTATTTTTTTTGGTACTGGGGATTGAACCCAGGGGCACTCCACCACTGAGCCACATCCCCAGCCCTATTTTGTATTTTATTTAGAGACAGGATCTCACTGGGTTGCTTAGGGCCTCGTTAAGTATAATGTTGTTTTAACCTGAATCAGTCTTTGCTTTTATGTACCTCCAATGTGCTTCCATTACCTCCTGTTAGCTGTGGCACTTTTTATGTAGTATGGTGCTTACATTGTGAACTTCTTAATGTCTTATCCATCATTGTGTCTTCAGTTTAACGTTCACATTGTTGTATAACTAGTTAAATATTGGTTGAGTTTTGGTGGAGGGGCTCATACTGAGGATTGAACCCAGGGCTTTCTGCATGCTAGGCAAGTGTGCTGCCATTGAGCTACATCCTGAGCTCTTTTTATTTTATAAGTTGACCAGTCTGGCCTCAGACTTGGAGTCCTCCAGCCCCAGCCTCCTGAGTAGTTGGGATTGCATTTGTGCACCACTCCACCCAGGTTATAGTCTTATTAAAGCCCTGTCGTGCTCCACCCAGTTTATAGTCTTATTAAAGCCCTATGGTATAGTGAAAGGAGCCTGAAGTAGACTCAGATTTGGGTTCAAATCCTAGCAGTTCCCATACTTAAAGGATGTGTGGTCTTGGGGGAATGACTTAAGCCTTTTCCTCTGATCTTTATGTGTGAGGTGGTGATGGTAGAGCTCATGTAATTGTTAGAGGACTGAGATAAGTGGGTTTTCTATTGTGCAGGACATATTATGGTACTTTACGGATATGAATATTTTTTGTTTTCCTCTATTGGAATAAAATTTGAATTGCTCATCTGACATAGATATTGAAATGACCAGATATGGAATTAAAAAATTTTTATTTCCTTCCCCAATATGATATTTTAATGAGAAAAATTTCAAGCATTTTGTTTGTGATTCTTCCAATTCAACCAATACTTATTTAATATTTACTATGTGCCAGACCTGGCTGGGAATTAGGAATGAATAGGGACAGGTCCTTGAGCTCTAGTGAGGAGCAAAGACAAAAGCTTAAAAGGGGGGGGGGGACTTCAAGTAGTGAAAGGTACTATAATGAAAAGCCAGGTGGCTGGGGTAGGGAGTGATTGATTGACCGGGTAAAGAGTTTGAGTAGTGAGGGAGGTCCTCTGAACATAGAGATAAATGAGTGGAAGATGATGGGAGGGCTTCTGCTGCAAAGATTGCTGCTTCAGGCCTATCGGAGATGCATTTCATATTGAGATTTCCAATTGTGTCTACCCCTTTTCCTTACTCTTCATAAAATGAAGCTAAGTTGGGCACAATATTATCAGCTATAAAGATTTTGCTGCACAAAATTGAAGCAGGAAGTATTCAACTTGTCATTCATCCTTAATGTAGAAGTTACCCCATCACATCAGGCAGATAATAAAAGCCTTATGTAGAAACTTAGAATCAGCTCTCATAATTTTGAATTTGAAAACTTCATTTTCATTGTGGGCAGTGGCACACGCCTGTAATCCCAGCAGCTTGGGAAGCTGAGGCAGAAGGATCATAAGTTCAAAGCCAGCCTCATCAATTTAGCGAGGCCCTAAAGCAAATTAAAGAGACCCTACCTCTAAATAAAATATGAAAAAGGGTTAGGGATGTGGTTCAGTGCTTAAGTGCCCCCTGGGTTCAATCTCTGGTACCAAAAAAACAAAACAAAAGAAAAAACCACATGTTCATTAGGACTAGATAATACCGTAATAATTTAGTAGGATCCACTACTTGTTTATTATTTAGAATCCTAGTTAATAGTGGAAAATGGGGATGAATTAATTTTAGGGCCTGACACAAGTTGTTGTTTTAGGGTGATTTGTACCTTGGAAATAGATTACAAAAAAAAGAAAAAGTTGGAAAGAGTTATAATTATCACCATAAAGGAAAGAAAAGGCCAATGGTAATAATTTAAATCATTTTTTTCCTCATTGTCATTTTCGAAAGTGTTAATGCTAATTAACAATTCTTTGGCTAAATAAGAATTTTTAAATTTGGATATTATGCCCAGTTACTGCCTCAGTCCTTCCCAGTGATCTTAAAGAAAGACAAACAGATCATTTGAAGAAATCAACCTTGAGTCATAGGCCTACCCACAGTCTAAGACTTAAAAATTTTGAAGAAGCAACCTAGCTGTTGGGAAGCCATGGCTTTTTCCTACCCTCACCAAAGCTATATGGAAAGATACTACATATTCTACAGTCTTCAGATTGGGGGATGATTATATTTCAGCTTATTCTTACCCAGTATCTACTGAGGGGTTTTCTGTATTGAAGATGAGAAAAAAATGGGGTGCTTGTTCCTCATTTCTCGGAAGTAGCTATCCTTGAGCCAGGTGCTTTGGTACCCATCTGTAACCCCAGTAACTGGGGAGCTGAGGCAGGAGGATCACAAGCTCAAGGACAACCTGAGCAACTTAGCAAGATCCTGTCCTAAAAAAAAGAAAAAAAAAAAAAGCTGGGGATGTCACTCCATGGTAGAGAGCCCCTGGTTCAATCCCTCATGCCTGCCTCCCCACCTGATCCCCACTATGTCACTGTCTTTTTTTCAGTGACTGCCATGAGGACTCCTACTCAGGCTGATCTCTTTTTATTGGGAAAAATACAACCTTTTCAAGTTTATATTTAATGTGACTATTGTCAGTGAACTAGAAAAAGCCCAATAGAGAGATGGTTCAGTACAGAAGGCTAATTGGTGCTTAACATTTTATTAAGTTAAAATCTAGGGGATTTTTGTTTGTTTTTGTCTTATATAAAAAAATTTCTAGGGCGGGGGATATAGCTCAGTTGGTAGAGTGCTTGCCTAGTATGCACAAAGCCCTGGGTTCAATCACCAGCACCACAAAACAAACAAACAAACAAACAAACAAACAAAAAATTTCTAGCTTTAGCTGGGCAGTGGTGCAAGCCTATCATTTCAGCTACTTGGGAGGCTGAGGCAAGAGGATGGGGAGTTGGAGACCAGCCTGGGCAGTGTTGTGAGACTCAGTCTCAAACAAGCAAATTCAGACTTTTAATTAAAACCTGACCTTTTATTTCCTTGTCTGTAAAAGTTAAAGGATTTTTACTTCATTTAAACCTTATACAATAAATGGTTGTCCACATCTTTCCCTGTTTTGAATTGATCTGGAGAAGGAGACTACTTAGAGCTTGAAATTGCTCTACCACATCCTCATGGTAACTTCTGAAGGCTCAGTCTAATTTCTAGGAAGACAGACTTACAACGGTAACCTAGAGGGGTGCAGTGACTTCTGTGCTGTTTCTGGTGTGAATTGCTGACTGGGGGATGATGCTAAGCTAGTGCCCCCATATTCATAACGCAGCCTGGCAGCTGGGACAGTAGAGCCCTCTGTGAAATCCGCCAGCTGGCCACAGACCAGAATTTGGTCTCCCAAACAAGACTCCAGCTTGAGGGAGGTTGATGTCATCTGCTTTATCCTGTGCCCTCAACCTCATTGTTCAACATAATGTGTGGGAAATCAAGGGACTAGTTGTTAAGAAAGAACAAGGCTTTGTTTGTGCCTAAAAGGGTCATGCTGGAGGTTTTTACCGTAAATAACTTTGGAACAGTATGAAAAAAAACATTTGATCTGGCTTCACCCCCACACTAGTGTTGTTAAGGCAGCAACTGGTTTTTCCTTCTCATTCTCTTCCCTTCCCCCTTCTCTTTCTCTCCTTTTCTTCCTTGCCATCCTCCGCTCCTCAGTCAAGCATGACGTATTGCCTGTGTTAAGTTAATGTAGCAAATGCTGATAGAAGCAGGAAGAGAGCATCTATCCATTATCTTACCAGTGCCTGGAAATTTTCCATTTCTGGTTCTCCACACTTGTACAAAAAGCTTCCCAGTCCCTTTGATCATATTTTAGCTTAAGCAATACTTCTGTGCTGTGCTGTGTCATTACTGAATTGTGTTAGAAATTTGAAAGAACTTGATGTTGCTAAACTCTGCTTGTGGCCTTTATAAATTTGACTTTATAATTTTGACTTTCTTCCGAGTAAAATCTAGATGTGATCCTTTGATTTCAGGAAGGCAGTTGACAGACTTTGTACTTACTCTTGATTGAAAGATCATGGTAAATTCATTTTATGCCCATTAAATATAATGGCTAGGCTATCAGAGTTGTTCATGTTCTTCATTTTTGAGATAGAGTGTTGACTTCTCAAGCCCTTTTGTTTTTATTTATTTATTTTTTGCAGTGCTGGGCATAGAATCTAGGGCCTCATGAATGCTAGGAAAGTGTTCTACTGCTGAGTTATCCACCCCAAGTCCTGTGGTAGACTTTAAAAAGTGTTCCTGATATTATTTTGCTAGTCTAAAACTAAAGCCTCTTTAGCAAATTGGTGTTCTTTCTACTTAGGTATATAGACCTATTGAATATCTTAGGTAACAGACCTATTGAATCAAGACTCACTTGCGAACTCTCACCAAATAAAACATACATCCACAACCCTGATCATTACATATGCATACACAGTCCTCCCTTGTGTCTCGTGTTGGATCCTTATGTGGTTATTCCTTATCAGATGAAAAACCACATGTGGGGAATGCTGGAGCCATCTTGGAGTCCTTACAGTAATACTTCCTGTCAGATGAAAGGATTGAATACCTGCTCTGTTATGCATTTTGTATCCCTTCAGTTTCTAAATCTTGCTGCTGCTTCCTTGAGAGTGTACCTATTTCTGTTTTTCTCTCTGTTTCCAAGCAGTAACCATTCAGGCCCTAATCATCCCTGGGTTTGGTCAATACAGTATACTTGTATCTAGTTTGCTATCTCTTAGTACTGTTACATTGAAAATGTGGTTAAGGACCTACATGCTTATAGAGTCTGAGTTATCACTAATGATTATAATAGCAATAATGCTAACAGTTACTGTAATAATAGTAACATTTTACTGAGTGCTAGTTTTGTGACTGACACTGTTCCAGGTACTGAACTGTATTGCATTTAATAATCCTCACAGTAATCTTATGATGTACATATAGCTATTGTCCTTATTTTGCTAATGAGGCACAGAGAGATTAAGGAACAGGCCCTGGACTTTACACCTAGTAAATGGCACAGCTGTGATTGGAGCACAGAGCAGAGTCAGACTCTAGAACCATCCATCTTAATTACTATGCTATACTGTCTGTCAAAGAGAGAATGCTATTTGTTTTTGTTTCAGTTCATTTTTATTCATATCAGAGCTTCTAATTTGTCAGGAACTACAAGGTTGGTGGTTATTCTTAAAATAGTTGTATACTTAGCATTGTTCTACAGACTGATCATAACCTGAAGAAGACAGAATGTGGGTTGGAGCCATTTGAAGGAAATTATATCTTCACATCTCTACCAGCTACGCCAGAGCTTCAAACTGACCTCTGCTGCTCCCAGCAAAAATGTTGGTTGTTTTGGGGGTTTTTAAAAGTGAATCAGGGAAACATATTCTTGGGTGATGGTGTATGGTGCTGATTCAGCAAACCAAAGCAATGTGTGCCCTGTGCCAATAGGAAAACACAGACTTGCCACCTTGCCTATGGTTCTTGTGTTATGTTATTTTATTTTTTCTTTAGCTACTAGAGATTGAGCCCAGGGCACTCTACCACTGAGCTATCTCCCCAGTCCTTTTTACTTTTTAATTTTTTATTCTTATTTTTTGGTACCAGGAATTGAACCTAGGGTGCTTAGCCACTGAATCCTATCCTTAGCCCTTTTTTATTTTTCATTTGGAGACAGGGTCTCACTAAATTGCTGAGGTTGGCCTTGAACTTGATGTCCTCCTGCTTTTAGCCTCAAGTCCTGGGATTGCCACACCCTGCTCTTTTTATTTTTTGCTACAGGGTCTTGCTAAATTCCTGAGGGTCTCACAAAATTGCGAGACTGGCCTCAAACTTGCAATCCATCTCCTGCCTCAGCCTCCTAAATCACTGGAATTACAGGCATGTGCCATCACACCTGGCTCACGTTTAATTTTTGAGAGTAGGCAAAGACTAGTCAACGAACTATTTGCATATACTTCATGAAAAGTATGTGAAAATGCTTGTTTGCTTGCTTAACTAAGTAGACTGAATTTGAGACTCTAGAAATGTATGTGTATGTATTTGTGTTTGATTTCATCTGTCTGGATATTTTGTTTGTTTTGTTACCAGGGATTGAAACCAGAGGTACTTAACAACTGAGGCACACACCCAGCCCTTTTTATTTTTTCTTTTGAGACAGGGTCTTGCTAAATTGCCTAGTGCCTCACTAATTACTGAGGCTGGCCTGGAACTTGCTATCCTCCTGCCGTAGCCTCCCAAATTGCTGGGATTATAGGCCTGCACCACCACACCCAGCTGTCTGGGTATTTTTTAAAAACTTTCATTTTAGAACAGTTTGAAATTTACAGAAAAATAGTGAAGATAATATGGTTCCCATTCACCCCATACCCAATATCGTGTCATTAACTTCTCACATTAGTATGGTACATTTGTCATGGCAAATGAACCAATATTGTTACACTATTACTAACTAAATTCCATACTTAATTCAGGTTTTCATAGACTGGAGTTTTTTTTGTTTTGTTTTTTGTTTTTGTTTTTTGGTAAGTTCTTATTCTGTTCCAGGATCCCATCTTGGATACATTATATTTAGTCATATTTCTTTGGCCTCCTCTCAGTTGTGAGTTTCTCAGACTTTCCTTGTTTCTGATGACCTTATGTGTTTGAGGAGTACTACTATGATATGTTGTAGGGTGCTCTCTAATTGGATTTGATGTTTTTTCTCAAGATAAGAATGGAGTTACGGGTTTTGGAAGGTCAAATGTCATTTTCATCACATCATATTGACATTAGTTATCACTGTTTATAGTGACCTTGAGAATCTGGCTAAGCTACTATTTGTCAAGTTTATCCACTGCGAAGTTATTTTTCTTTATACTGTGTTCTTTGGAAGGAAGTTATTTTGTGTATCCCACACTTAAAAAGTAGGGAGTTACACTTCACCTTGAATGTCCAGTATTTACATAAATTGAGAGACTTGTCTCCCCTCCCCCACTTATTTATTTAATCATTTATACCAGTATGGATTCATGGACATTTATTGTTTACTTGGGATTATAATCCATTACTACTTGATTTTGTTGTTTAAGTTGTTTCAGTTTTGGTCATTGGGAGTTCTTGGTTAGTTCCTGTGTCTCCTTAACGTTTCTACGTTCTTACATTTTTTTTTTTTTTTCTTTTTGAGCATTTCCTTTCTGGCACTACAAAATGCTCCAGTTCATCATTTCCCACCTCAGTCCTAGCAGTCCTAGCATCTGCTATTTCTTCAAGGAATAAATTTCTTACTCTCTGATTAGAGAGTAAGTAGTATTAAAAACCAAGATCTAGGTGGATAGTAATGTTAAGATATCTTTTCCCAGTATCCTCCCCCATACACACACACTTGTAGCAACAAGTGGCCAAAAGTAGCCCCATCCTTCTTGCAGCTTTAGAGTAAGGCTGAATTCCATGAACAGTAGGAATGGGCTGGAATGGGGAGGAAAGTGGTAGTGGTGAGGGATAGGAGAGAGAACCAGGGCATGGGAATGTTGGTATACTTTCTCCAGGTCCTCCTCTGCATTAGTCCAGGCCATTTAATCTATATAGAGGCTCACTGAAAGCACCCATTTGAACTGTATTTGTATCTTCAGCAAGACTGTGTTCAAAAATGACAAGGGCCTTCCTGATAAATTATTGTTCATGTTAGTTCCAGGAAAATTGTCCCTGAGATAAATTTGTGAGCTTTCATCAGAAAACAAATGATGTGTAACCCAGCTTGTTTCTTTTTTTAGTCTTTTAATCTTGGCTTCCAGAAAACTTAGAGCCACATTTATTGTGCAGATATCATTTGTTGATTTCTCTTGAAACACCTATTTGTTTCTTCCTTTGTGAACTCTGTTTGTTCCTAACTGCTTTATTGGCCTAAGCTACTTAAAGATCCTTGAATGTTTGGTAAAGGAATAGGACTTTAGGAGCAGGACCTGCTTAGGAACCTAATTCCAGCCACTGCCTGGAATGGTCCAAGAAAATCTAATTCTAAATGAGTTTATTTTCCCAGTGACCTCTTCTCACTTATTTGACAGTTTCAGTGTGAGTATTCACATAATCTTGACATCATCCACTCTACATATATAATTAACACTTTCCCCCTACTTTTTAATTTGTGAACTTTGGTTTGCTTTTCTTTAGAAGGTGTTATCTAAAAACAAACTCTTATTATTTCCTATTCCTTGATATTTGATGAGCAAGTTTTATAGCTTAATATCACCTTAATATCACCTTTGTTCAATGAAATAACTTCATGATAAATATTACAGGTATTTTTATTGTTAAAAGAATCCTTTAAGGACTATTATAGGTGAAAGCAGTGATCATTTAGCATAGTTTTCTAGTAGAATTTAGGAAGAAAAAATAAAATCTAAATTCTTGAAAAACCCAGATGATCTCTCAAGGTGATCTGTAATCAGAACTTTTTTTTTTTGGTACTAGGGGTTGAAGCCAGGGGTGCCTAACCATTGAGCTACTGAGCTACATCTACATCTGCAGCATTTTTTGTGTGTGTTTTTTTGTTTTTGTTTTTTGTTTTTGAGACAGGGTCTAACTTGCTGAGGGTTTTGGTAAATTGCTGAGGCTGACCCTAAACTTAGTATCATCCTGCCTCAGCCTCCCTTGACACTGGGATTACAGGCATGTGCCACCATGCTTGGTTATAATCAGAACATTTAATTAAAGGAAATTAAAAACCATCATTTAAACCTATTGGACTTTGCCAACTCAGGTTAGTCATTGTGTTTGGCCCAGTTTCCTGTTCCCTAATTTTAGCTACTTGCTGGTGTGTGTAGTTGGGATTAGAGGATATGAATTTTTTTTTTCTTGTAAAACTAATGACTTTGTTCTTCAATAACTGCAAAGTTATATGAACTAAATGGGAAAGCTACAGATTTCTTGAAAAATTTTAGGATCCAGTAGTTATATTAGTTAGCCCAACCTAAAAATTTCAATTATCAAGTTACCTGCTTGGATTTCTAAATTATCCAAATTAATACTATCACAGAGTCAGCTAAAGGTTATAGGGAGTATAGAAATTTGGAGGTCCTGAGGGAACTGTGAGCATTGTTGTATACTGTTTCTGGGTCAATTTCATGCTGATAGAAGGCTGCAGTGGGTTGGTCCTCTGCCTTTAGCCTCTAATGATGCATTTAAATCTTCACCCTAGGGTGAATCTCGAATAATTTTTCAGATGTCATTGGAAAGAAAATGGTTCTTCCTTCACTGAAGTTTCTTGGTACAATATAGAAGAGCACAATTTAAACAGTTCTTCTGAGTACCAGTAGGCGGTATGGATTGTTCTGGAGTCTTTCAGACAAACATGGCAGCTTTTTTGGTACCAAGGATTGAGCCCAGGGGCACTTAACCACTAAGCCACATCTCCAGTCCTGTTTTATATTTTTTTAAGAGACAGGGTCTCACCAAGTTTGCTGAGACTGACCTTGAATTCATGATCCTCCTGCTTCAGTCTTCTAAGCTGCTGGGATTACAGGCATGCACCACCGTGCCCTGCAAGACTTCTTAATTCATTTCACAGAGCACTCTATGCAGGATGTTTTTTTTTTTCTATCATGTAGTTCTGGAGATTGAACCCAGGGCCTTGGGTATGTCGAGCACACATTTTACCACTGAGCTACATTCTCAGCCCAAGGGTTTTTACGAGTGCCTTAATAAGAATTTTACGATTGGCACTTAAGAACCTCTATGATCTAGAGAGATTCTTCTCCTTAAATTTAAAAAAATAATTTATTTGAAGGACACTTTCAATATCTTAGGAGAAAATAAAGAGATCATAATCTGTTCTTCTAGGATATAAGGTGGTTGAGCAAATGTGTGCCAAATCTTGTAAACCCTGTTAAATTGAGTTGTTTGTCCTAGAATGATGACCTGATCTCTTTTCTTACCTGAGTGTGGAGATGATAAAATCTATGATGACTGTTCAGTGCTCTAACCTTGATACCCATTCCCTGCTGTCCTCTGGTTAATGTTTAAATATTTCTAGCAACCTGTAATTCATGCCTTCTCTCTTAACAATTAAGCTAGTGCAGTGAGCAAATCTGAAAACTTCTTTTACCCAAATCTGCTTAGGAGAAGTTCTGTGTTGTCTGCAGCTTCATTCATGGGGATCAAATTCAAATTAGGGGTTTCACGTCAGTTTGAAATATAAAAATCTGTTATTCCTACAGTCTCCTTTTTTGAACTTCCTCTTGTTCGTAAGTGTTATCATTGTGCTTTTGGGGGCTGCAGAGTAGGGAAGAGTCAGGATGGGAGGACTGATTCTGAAGAAAGGAAGGAGTAGAACAACACTGGTGACTACACATTACTTTGGGATTTGATTAGTTCCCAGACTCTGCTTTTAAATACATGTGTGTCCACGATTCTCAAGTAGTTCTTTTTTATGCTTTTTCTTTTAGTTGATGAGTTAGAAAAAGTATCCCATTGAACAAGAGGCCTTGTTTGAATCTTCAGAGCTAACTTTTCCATGGCAGACTGTTTAGATGTTACTGACTTCAAGTTCTTTATCTTCCCATTGCCAGCTCATCTTTCTAGTGGGGAATGTAATCTGAAGGGTGCTGTGTACCACTTGAGAGGACTCTCAACTCTCTGTTTTGTACTGATCGAAGAATCAAAATACTCTGTTATTCTTTCTAGTCTTCTATGTGTTCTAACCAACGCCTTCTTATTTGCCATCTTTTCTACCCTAAATGTCCTTATCCCTCTCCTTCCCTTGATTGAGATTCATCCTTTAGGATTCAGTTCACTTTACTCACTCCGTGTACACTCACTCTGACCTTCTGTAATCCCAAGGCACTTGTGCATATATCTCGTAGTGCACTCTTTATATTGCAACAAAGTCGTCTCATTTCTTTTCCTTTTTTTTTTTTTTTGCTTCATTTTGGTATAATTGATAAATAGAAACTGTATATATTCAAAGTGTACAGTGTGATGTTTTGATATACATTGTGAAGTGATTGCTACAATCAAGTTCATTAACATGTTCCATCACCTTGTACACACAGCCAGCATATATATGAAAAGGTGTCCATCATCACTAATAATCATCAGGGAAATGCAAATCAAAACTAAAATGAAGCTGTATTTTTTTTCTATCTTTGAAGATAGAAACTATTTTACTCATCTTTGTACCCTGTGACCAGCACAGATGTAAGTATCTTCAATGTCTGACAAATTAATGATGTTGGATGGCAGAAAACACTAGACTAATATTAACTGGTGTTATTATTAGGGAATTTAGAAGATGCACTATAAAATCCTTTACATTAACACATCTTTCAAATTGAGTAATGATAATCTTCTTCAGTTATTAAGAATTTTTTCCAAAATGAAATAGCTTTATTATTATTTTTGACCATAAGCAATATATACCTTTCTGGAAAATTAAAAGAAAATATAAAAGTATGAAGGGAAATCTTACCATTCAGAATTAACTACTGTTAAAAAGTGCTTTTAGCCTGGTACAGTGGTGCATGCCTGTAATCCCAGAGGCTTGGGAGGCAGAGGCAGGAGGAATACAAGTTCAAAGGCAGCCTCAGCAACTTAGTGAGGCCCTATAAGTGACTCAGTAAGACCCTGTCTCTAAATGAAATACAGAAGAAAGGGCTGGGGATGTGGCTCAAAGGTCGAGTGCCCCTGGGTTCAATCCCCAGTATCCCCCCAACCCCAAAAAAAGAGCCTTTAGCCAAGCAGGGTGGCACACACCTGTAATCCCAGCAGCTTGGGAGGCTGAGGCAGGAGGATCTCAGCATCAGCAGCTTAGCAAGGCCTGAGCAACTTAGTGAGACCCTATCTCAAAATAAAAAGTAAAAGAAGGCCTGGGGATATGGCTCAGTGATTAAGCACCCCTGGGTTTAATACCCGCTTTAAAACAAAAAAAATTGCTTTTTAAATATATAAGCTTAAATACACGCTACTCCATTTTTCTTGTTTATAGTTTCACCTATAAAAGAATTCTTGTTTTGTTTTGTTTTTCTTTTCTGTTTGGAAGAATTCTGTTTTAACAAATAGCATTAGAACATCTAGTTTAATTTAATGAAGCCACTGCTTTTATGTTTCACATTGCCAAGTAGCTTCCTGTCTTAGATGATGAAATGTGCCTTTTACTAAGAGCCATGTGCTCTTAGCCTGGAATCCAGTCTTTTAAATTACCACATCATACCTTGCTTTGTATGTGGCTATTTGCTGGATTCCAGGCTAAGAGCACATGGCTCTTAGTAAAAGGCACATTTCATCTGGGGATTGAATCTAGGGACGGTTTGCCACTGGGCTATATCCCAAGCCTTTTTTATTTTGAGACAGGGTCTTGCTAAGTTGCAGGAAATGATCAAATTCTACTTTTTATAAAATGGGATTTTTCCCCCCCAAAAATGCAAGTTATATAACTAAGACCATTGGCTGGATTAGTTTTTGGTAAGGTAAGACATCCTATGGTGGAAACAGATTTTAGACTCAAGTATGGTTAGACTGTTTGATTAAATATCATTTATTACTGTATTTAGATTCCATGTTCTAATCTAGTCTCCTCTTTGGGAATGGTTGGAACATAGTAATAATGTTGCTAAAGACTATTGACTCTTATGGATAATGTCTCATTCTATTACCAGTTTCTATAAGTACCCTTCCTGAATGTTATTTGCTGCCTATTCTTACTTATATTTTATTTTAGATCACAGATTCTGCTGGACATATTCTGTACTCCAAGGAGGATGCATCCAAGGGGAAGTTTGCTTTTACCACTGAAGATTATGACATGTTTGAAGTATGTTTTGAGAGTAAGGGTAAGTAATCAGAAAACTTTCCTTGAATTGAGCATCTTCTCCAACTCCGTAGTGTGCTCTGCTATAGGCAGCACTTGATTTCTAGTTTCAATTTGGTTTTTGTTCATTATAATGTGGTGACTTGATGTCTTGTGGCCTTTGAAACATCTTCTGAAAGATTGTGTAAATGGAGTAGAAGATTGATGAAGTAGAGCACAGAGGATTTTTAGGGCAATGAAAATACCTTGTGAACCAATAACATCTTTCACAGAACTGAAAAAATAGTCCTAAAATTCATTTGATAGAGTAAAAGATCCAGAATAACTGAAGCAATTCTAAGTCAAAAAAAACAATGCTGGAAGGCATCATGATATCCAACTTCAAATTATAATTCTGAGCTATATTAACAAAAACTGCATCATACCAGCATACAACAGAGACATAGACCAATGGAATAGAATAGAAGATACAGACAAATGCACTCAGGTATAGTTATCCGATCCTTGACAAAGGTCCCAAAAACATATATTGGAGAAAAGTCAGCTTTTTTACAATTGGAGCTTAGAAAAATGATTATCCATATGTAGAAGAATGAGATGAGGTCCTTATCACACCCTGCACAAAAATCAACTAAAAATGGATCAAAGACTTAGGAATTATACTTTGCAACTCCTAAAAGAAAATATAGGGTCAACACCTCAATATATAAGCAAAGGTAACAACTTTCTCAATAAGATTTCTGAGGTCAGGAAATAATACTAAGAATTAAATGGATAGCATCAAATTAAAAAGTTTTTGCACAGCAAAGGAAATAATTAAAAATGTGAAGAGAGAGCCTACAAAATGGGAGAAAATCTTTGTAAGCTACTCTTCTCACAGGATTAATATCCAGAATATACAAAGAAAAAAACCACCCAATTAATAAATGCATGGATGAACTAAACAGGCCCTTCTCAAAAGAAGTACAAATGACCAACAAATATATGAAAAAATTTTCAATAGCTTTAGTAGTTAGGGAAATGCAAATCAGAACTACATTGAGATTTTATCTGTCTGAATGGCAGCCATTAAGAATACAAACAATAGGGGCTGTAGTTGTAGCTCAGTGGTAGAGTGCCTGGCAAGTGTGAGGCCCTGGATTCGATCCTCAGCACCACATAAAAATAAATAAGTATTATGTCCATTTACAACTAAAATAAAAATTAAATTAAAATTTAAAAAAGAATGCAAACAATAATAAATACTGGAAAAGATGTGGAGAAAAAGGAACACTTTTACACTGTTGGTGGAATTGTAAATTAGTCCAGCCACTATGGAAATCATTATGAAGGTTCCTCAAAAGACTAGGAATGGAACCACCATATGACCCAGCTGTACCACTCCTTGGGATTTACGCAAAAGAACTAATATCGGCATACTTTAACAATACATGTGTACCCGTGTTTATAGCAGTGCAATTCATAATAGCCCCGTTATGAAACTTGATCAGGTATCCACCAGCTGATGAATGGATAAAGAAAATTTGGTATGTATACAAAATGGTGTTTCATTCAACGATAAGGAATGAAATTATGTCATTTGCAGGAAAATGGATGGAACTTGAGAACATTATTTTCAGCAATAGTCAAGGGTCTTATGCTTTCTTTCATATGTTGAAGATGGAGAGAGAAAAAAAGGAAAAGAAGGGGATGGGGAATTTCATGAAGATCAAAGGGAGACGAGTACAAAAGGACCAACTGGAGTGAAGAGAGGCAGGAATGGGGAAATAATGGGAAATGATATTGACCAAAATATTATATTGTATGCATGTATAAATATGAAGCAATGCCATCATTATGTATCATTATAATGCACCAATAAAAATAAGGAAAAAAGATACAAGTCCCCCACCCCCCCAAAAAAAAAAACTTTGTAAAACTGTAGTAGTGGATACATGTCATTATATATTGATCCCAGCATCACTATTGGAAGGTAAGCCAAAAGGAAATCTAATGTAAACTATGGGCTTTGGGTGATAATGATGTTTTGGGGTAAGTGCATCATTTGTAACAGGTATGCCACTTTAGCAGATGTGGATCATGGGAAAGGCTATGCACATGGAGGAGTAAGGGGAAATGGGAAGTCTGTGTACCTTCCTCTCAATTTTGCACTGAACCTAAAACTGCTCTAACAAAATAAAGTGTTAATTACAACGGGGAGAGATTATCATTTTCCAAACAAATGCAGAGAGAGATTTACCAGAAGGGTCTTTTTTTCAAAAGAGACCTATAAGGCCATGATATCAGCTAAGGGAATAAGCTGACTGTTCTATGCAAGAGACTATATGGTCTGAAATTAGACCAGCCAGAGGTTTGTGGTTTTATGGTTTCACTTAGGCTTGAAAAATCCTAATAATGTGCTGTGACAAACAAGAGATAATCTGAAGATTCTGGTAGAAAGAACATATCTGATCATTTGAACCAGCTCAGGCTAGGAGCTACTTGTGTTTCACAGCTTTTTAAATGAAGAAAGAAAGGCAAAATTTTTATTACATCTCCTATGGGTAATGTCATAATCAGGATTACACATCAGATTTGGGAGAAGAGATTATTCTGGGTGTCATGTTTTGTTTTGCTTGGAGATTGTTGGTTTAATGCTCAGAAGGCATCTGTGATTTGTCTTAGTCTGTTCTTAATATTTTTGTGTATTTCTCTTGCTTTCAAATTGATCTTTCTAGTCTATCCAGAAGAAGTTATTTACTGCCTATTAAACATGCCATTCTCATTTGCATTATCTGAGCCTTTCTCCATGCTTTGCTTTTTGTCTAGACTATTTTGCTCAAGACTTGCCTTCAGATACTCCCTTTTCTTTCTTTCATTCTTTCTTCTTCTTCTTTTTTTTTTGTACCAGGGATTGAACCCAGAGGCGCAGGCAGTCTACAACTCACCTCTTCCCCCTCTTACCATTACTTCACAGCTAGGATTACCTGAGCCAGTTGTTTTGGCTTAAAATTTTACTGTGCTTTGCTCTTATGTGTATGGATGTCTTAGATCCTCACTGAATTATTTGAAGTCAGGGATATACCTGTTGAGAGTCTTTAATGAGTTTCTCCAGCACAGTTCTAGCTCCCAGTGAGTTCCCAATGAGTTTTTTTGTTTGGTTTGGTTTGGTTTTTGGGGTTTTTTTTTTTTTTTTTTTTTGGTATTTTTTTTTTAGTACTGAGGATAAAACCCAGAGATGTACCACTGAGTCACATTCCAGCCCTTGTTTGTTTTGGTTTGGTTTGGGTTTTTTACTTTTTATGTTGAGACAGGGTCTCACAAAGTTGCTGAATCTGGCCTCAAACTTGCAATCCTTGTGTCTGCCTCAGGCTCCTGAGTCCCTGGGATTACAGGCATGTGCTCAATAAGTTATTTATTTATTTATTTATTTGGTGCTGGGGATTGAACCCAGGGGCACTCAACCACCAAGCCACATTCCCAGCCCTATTTTGTATTTGATTTAGAGATAGGGTCTCATGAGTTGCTTAGCACCTTGCTTTTGCTGAGGCTGGCTTTGAACTTGTGATCCTCCTGTCTCAGCCTCCTAAGCCACTTGGATTACAGGCTTGCACCACCTCACCGGGTGTTCAATGAGTAATTTTTTAATTGACTTCAGTCCATTTCAGAAAACCTTCAGTGTCTCTCAAGCAGTAGAGAGGGTACATTACCATTCTATTGTGGCTTTTGCTCTCAAGGACCCCAATACTTAAGTGGCACTATGTCCCAAAACCTCTTAATTTCATAAGGTGGTTTTTAACTTTTTATTAATAGATGAAATTCAAGGAATTTTTGCCTCTCTTACTTGGTGATTTAAGGTTAGATTTTGGGGCTGGGGTTGTGGCTCAGTGGTAGAGTGCTCACCTAAGCACATGTGAGGCACTGGTCTGATCTTCAGCACCACATAAAAGTAAATAAATAAAGGTATTGTGTCAATCTACAACTAAAAAAGTAAACAAATAAATAAATAAAAGGTTAGATTGGGGTGGGGGCAATACTAGGCACTGAGCCCAGAGGTGCATTTACCCAATCCCTTTTCATATTTTTTATTTTGAGGCAGAATCTTCCTAAGTTGCCCAGGCTGGCTTTGAATTTGTTATTCTCTGCTTCAGCCTCTTTAGTAGCTAGGATTACAGGCATGTGCCACCATAGAATTCCTTTCGATCACATTGAATCAAATTAATTTTTCCAATACAAATGTTGTATTGTTGGCCCTAATATCCCACGAACATTTTCTTTCTAAGAAACATTCCTGAGAATTGTACTTCCTGTAAGGTTTTTTTTTTTTCCTTCAGCTTTACTAACTCCTTTGAGGATTTAGTGGGAATAGCCTTATAACATTTTATTAATCTATTAAAATAGGCCTTACATTGATCAGATTGTTTGACTTAAAATTGTTAGAGAAAACCTATATTCTTTTCAATACTCAGGTTTGTGTTAAATAAAATCAAGTTTAGTGTGAACTCAGTAATGCTAACTGACCTTCTCTCAAAATTTAACAGGGCATTCTTTTCAGATATGGAAATATGCAGTTTTAGCCTAAGGTGGTGGCCACTTCCTATTGATCTGTATGCCACAGATCACACAGGGTTGACTTTTGCCTTTTATTTCCCAGTCCAAAAGCCTATGTGTTTTTTCTTCTCTTATTTTATTCCTCTGTAGTACCAGTAGCAGGATCTAATGTCGTGCCTGCTCAGAGATGTTTGCCAGCAGCATGTTCTCTTTGCTTTCCGGCACCCACACAGATAGAGGCTTTGTCTGGAATGTTTGTGATTTTAGCCAGAGCCAGGAATTTTCTGCTGCTGAGTAGGGGGAGGATTTGTGTCTGTTTCCCTCTATTGAGAGGATAGGGGTGAGGGAGAGGGAGGTGGGCGGGTGATTTCCCGGAATTTTAAATATTCTGTACAATGATTCTTTTGATTTCTTTCTCAGGAACAGGGCGGATACCTGACCAACTCGTGATCCTAGACATGAAGCATGGAGTGGAGGCGAAAAATTACGAAGAGGTACGTGTTGCCGCAATAGCCAGAGGAGGCAGTAGCGTGCTGTGCTGTCAGATTCTGTGCCTTGGTCAGGCCAACAGGCTGTTTTGTCCAGAAGGCTGTGTTTTTCTCAGCAGTCATGTGACATCCAGCTATGATCTTATTAATACAAAAAGTGGTATTAATGGCCTTAAATAGTAATCTAGTTGTGCTGTCAGCCAAAGGACTGAACCGACTGTCCCTCTTGAGATGGTGCTCTCGAAAACATGCCATTAGCCCTCTTGAGGCAGAAACCAGATATATGTAGTAATAATTTTTAAAAGCTAAGCTTCAGTTATGTGTTGATGTCTGAGGTTAAAAAAGGTGATTTGTTTTTAGTTCTGAGGACTTTCCCCAAGACCCAGCAACTAGGTATATATCCAGAACATGAATTTAATGCTCTTTAGTCTTGAACAACTCTGATGTCTTTTAGAAACAACCATAGCCAAAAAAACCAGCTTTTAATTAAAACAATTTCAAATTTTAAGGAAGAAGGCGTGATGGAGGAGAAAACTGCAAGAGATAGTGATAATGAGTAGAAAGGAAGTATTAGAGAGTAATTAAAACTGACGTGTTTGAATGACAGGGAAGTGGAGGATACATGGGAGAAGGAGAAGGGTGACAAGCTTTTTCATCTCTATTTGAGACTTTGGGGGCAGCACAAAATGATTTCAGATGAAGAGTTTTGTTCTTTTGGGTTTTTTTTTTTTTTTTTTTTTTTTGGTACTGGGGATTCAGCCTAGGGGTGCTCAACCACTGAGCCACATTCCCAGCCCTTCTTTATATTTTATTTTATTTTATTTATTTATTTATTTTTTGGAACTGGGGATTGAACTGAGGGGCACTTGACCACTGAGCCACATCCCCAGCCCTATTTTGTATTTTATTTAGAGACAGGGTCTCACTGAGTTGCTTAGGGCCTTGCTAAGTTGCTGAGGCTGGCTTCGAACTCACGATCCTCCTGCCTCAGCTCCTGAGTCGCTGGGATTACAG
>JAJEJO010000931.1:370886-465270 GCA_020662805.1 Glaucomys volans | reverse complement strand
GAACTCACGATCCTCCTGCCTCAGCTCCTGAGTCGCTGGGATTACAGGCACGCGCCACGGCGCCCGGCTCCTTCTTTATATTTTATTTTATTTATTTATTTATTTTTAATTGTCAATGGACCTTTATTTATTTAATTTATTCACATGTGGTGCTGAGGATTGAACCCAGGGCCTCAAGCATGCCAGGCAAGCACTCCACCACTGAGCCACAACTCCAGCCCCTTTATATTTTATTTAGAGGCAGGGTCTCAATGAGTTGCTTAGGGACTTGTTAAATTGCTTCACCTGGCTTTGAACTCAAGGTCCTCTTGCCTCAGCCTCCCAAGTTGCTACCATGCCTGACTGAAGAGCACCTTTGAGCCAGGAGCAGTGGCTCATGCAGCAACTCAGGAAGCTGGGCCAGAGGATTGCAACTCCGCCCTTAGTGAGACACTGTCTCAAAATAAAAATTAAAAAGGGCTGGGGTGTGGCTCGGTGGAATGCTCCTGGGTTATATCTCCAGTACTGCAAAAAACAAAAACAAAAATGAAGAGCACCTTTGAAAAACCACAAGAACTATTTAAGACTGATATCTTTACAGAAAGATAAAAAGTTTTCTTTCCCAGCCAAGCAGTACCGAAGGGCATGAAGAAATGGAGTACAGAATATGTAAGTAACTTTTGTAGAATGTAAACTAAATAAAAGAAGAAAATTTGTTTTAAGTGATTTAGGAGAGTTTTCTAGGAATGGTCAGAACTTCAGAAGGGAAATATGCTAAAATGGACAAAGATCGGAAGTTTCTGCAACAGGAAGTAGTAGTATAACATTTGCAGCTCCCTGGGTCTTTCCTCTCTTCCCTGGTTCAAGTATACAACACTTGAACAGATAGAGTTATTTGGAGGCAATAGATAGGAGCAAATGATCCAGCAACAAATGGAAGACAGTTCCCAGTAGAGACTTTGACTTTTTTGTTCTCCAGGTTAATGTAAGTAAAAGAAATAAAAAGCAAGAGAGCCTCTTCATTTGATGAATTTAAGATTAAACTGAGAAATCTTTTTAAACCTCCATGATTCAGAAGAGCCTTAATTACATTTACATAAGATAATATATGTTAAAGTACTGTTGTGAGATACAAAACACTAAGAAAAATGTTCCAAATGTTATGCAAGAGTAGATAAAATGATTTTCAGTTTGTGGTTACTGCTGCCATTCCCAACCATGGGCCATTCTCCGGGCAGCTATATGAATTTTGCCTGTTGTAACTGTTCTCCAACATGGTGTCTGTTGTTAATGAGTATTTTTTAAGTAGCAGGGCACCTGATACCCTATTAGGCTTGACGCCTGGTTTGTTCTCCCTTGAAAACACTTGACTTTATTTTATTGGTACCAAAAGAGTGATGTGGACACCACTGATTGACATTTTAGAACCGCTGTACCACCTAGAATCCCCATTTTCCATGGGCTTTATTAATTCAGGGAAAGGGGCTTTATATCTTTTTTGACCTTCTGCTTAACCCAAGAGGGGAATCCCTAGCAGAAAGGAAATCACATTGCTTCCTTTGCCTGCTTCCTGCTTGGGATGTTTGGCACGTCTAAGCCTTTCTTTACGCACATGATTACAACACAGCTCTAAGGTTCCGCTTCTTAACCCCCCACCCCTCCTCCCCACTACCTTCCTTATGAGCCCTCTGCCATCCTCCAGCAGAAGAGGCAGAGGAGAACTGGGTATAACACAAGTCAAAGACCAATCCTTTTTTCAGTCTATGGCTCCATTGAACCTTTGTTAGAAACAGCTGTTAGTAGTTCCTGGGCTAATAATGTCTGTAATAAGAATATGGATAATAGAAGCACTTTGTTCCCTGGTGAATTGCCAGAGAGCACTGAGCATATTTAGAGTTCGAGGCATTTAATTTTAGGTCCTTCAGATAATGGAGAGCGTTTATGCCCAAAGGATTTGGATCCTTTGGCATCGACTAAGATTCATAAAGGCAGCACATTTCTTTCGTTTGGGTTTTTTTTTTTTTCTTCTTTTTTCTTTTTTTCCTTTTTTTTTAAGGGGATTGAACCCAGGGCCTTGTGTGTGCTGAGTAAGCACTCTACCACTGAGCTGCATTCCCTAGCTCTTCTTAAATTTTGAGACAGGGTCTTACTAAGTTGCCCAGGCTAGCCTCAGAGTTGCAGTTCTCCTGCTTCAGCCTCCCTTGTTGCTAGAGTTATGGATGTGGTACATTTCTTTAATTTTTCTGACATCCAACATATCTCTTCCTCGTATGTGAACTCATAATTCTGAGATTCCCTTGTCCTGTACAATTCAGTAGTAATTTATTGTCTTACTAGCTGGGTGGAGTACTATATTACCTATCTAAAATGTTATGGAGGACTTAGTTAATGCCCTTGGAATTGCTGTATAAACACAGTACAACTGTGAGATGATATTATTTGGAAGACATGGTGCTTGCCATATGTTAAAGAAGCATAAAGTCGTGTAACTTGAAAAAAGAGAAAGAATTCTTATGTCCTCGGAAATAAAGCACTTTTGATTCCCTGTGTTATATTTTAAGAACTTGTGGCTGGGCGTGGTGGTACACTTCTGTTATCCCAGCTCTTCAGGAGGCTGAAGCAGGATGATTACAAATTCAAAGCCAGACTAGGCAATTTAGGGAGACCCTGCCTCAAAATAAAAATTAAAAAGGGCTGGGACTGTAGCTCAGTGATAGAGTGCCTCTGGGTTTGGAACATCCCTAGTACTGCCAAAAAAGAGAAGAAAAAGAAATTCTGGCCACTCTATTGCTTTTGCCTTCTGGGATAGGGGGGCATCTTGTAGATTCATTGCATGAATCAAGCTATTTCTTTTTAGTTTGTGCTGTGTAGAGTAGTTGTTTCCAGGGACTTGGTGTCTGATTATGCAGTTAAGGGAATAAAGGCAGTTACTGTCTCATGAAGAAGTTACTCTCTGATCCATCCTCTAATTTCTGAGCTGTGTATGTCCCTTCTGGCTGTGGATGTCAGCATTTTCAGAGTTCTGTTTTGCCTAGGGGTTCCATTAGTTTGTTATTTGCTATCAACACATATACCCAAACACATACCCAAGCACAGTGGACTGGTTGAAGCCACAGCTGAAAACATTCCAGAACTGTTTCTTTGAATGCCTTCAGAGAGGAGGGGCTCTGCTTCCATATACTAGGTCCAGAGCCCCTTTCATGACACAAGTTAAATGAAAGAACTATGGACCTGATGCATAGTTGGTCAGTTAGTAGATTTTAGCTCCTTTCTCCTGTTTTGGAAGCTGCCAAATAACCATGACAAGATAGTCTTTCTAATCTTCTGGACTTTCTTAATTATCTGCACTTATTTTGGCACCTTCTTAGCCTTTTGAACTTCTGTGAGCAGTAGGCTGATGATTCATATGCTCCCTACCCCAAAGTGTAAGTAGATTGTCCTTGGATATCACTCGTCATCTTTACCTCAGTCATGTTAGACTAAATGGTCTTCACATACTGCTGTACTTTTAGAGTGTGTGGAAAGCATAGAGGCAAAAAAACTAATTTGATTGAATTTGGAAGCTTCTCTTGTGGATCTCATTGCTCCACCAAGGAAAAGAATATAAATTCTATAGAAGCTGGATTCACACCCTTGTTTTAGGAAGCAGTTTTTTGGAGAGTTAGCTCCTTTCTTCAGTATAGTTACATATAACTGAACCCTGTAGATTCAAATCATCAGTAGAGTGGCAGATTTGTTTATGGTGTAGGAAGAGTTTAATTTAGTAATATTTGGGAGGTGTTACAAATACAGAGGGAAAGTCTGTAATTTTTAGCTTTTCCCAGCTACCTACTACTACATGTAAGCAATAGATACTGTGGTAGAGAGGGCTTTCTCAGCAGTGGGCCTCAGGAATATGAGTGCCGAGTGAAAAGAGAGGCAAAGTGCTCTTTGCACACAGGAAGCACTTGCTTCAAGTCAGGGTATCAGCAGCACTTAGCTTCTAGAAGAGAAGACCATGCCAACACATGAGGTGGAAATGTTTACTGTGTTTTTGGTTTTAGCTGTAAATTATTTTCATCTCCTTGGGTCGGGGGCTACACTATGAGGGAAAATGATTAAAATCAAAACACATATGTGAATATGACAGGGTATGATTGTTAATCATGTGGCACAATATAAGTGCTCTAGGGTTTTAGGAAGGAGGAAGTTGGTGTGGTCAGGAGTGGTTGAAGGAGTCTTCATGGATAAGGCCTGAAAGAGGTAGGCTTGGAGAACTGCTGTGTGTGCTTCTGGAAATCAAGGATTCTGTTCTTGTGTTTTATAGCAGAGCTTTGTAGTTTTGATGCTAAATAAATGCTTTGGTGACCCTGGGTTGGGAGTCAAGTAACCGTGTGGTGTGCTGCTAATCCTCATCTCCACCTAAAGGGCCAGGTAACTTTATGGGCTCTTTAGTTTCCTCATTTGTAAAACGAGGCACTCATTGTAAAATGAAGTACTTTGATTACTTAATGGCTACAGGCAACACACCAGGGGAGTGCCACCCCCTGGTGGAGAACCTGTGGTACACATTGTCATGTGGCCCACCTTTGTCAAACCGCTGGCAAAACACATCTCAGACTTCCAGCCATGGGAGAGAAGGCTGCTAGAAGTGTTCTGGCCTGCCTTCGTGGAGCATGTATAATTGGCATCCTCTGGGTAAAATGTTTAGAAGACCAGAACAGTAAGTGGGGATTTTGATATTGAGTTTTTCTTCTTTAGCTTTTTGTACTGACTCTAATATAAAGATTCTTGATATTCATTAATGATAGATACTTAGTTCTGGACAAGTGAGAGTCTTCTTGAGAATATTTAACTAAAATTTGTTTTAAATTTTCCTCTATTGCCTACAACAATGATAATGGGGGAAAGTGAGGAAGTTCATTAGTCAAACCGACTGAACAACATATTTAGATCCTTATGGCCTAGTAGCTTGTTTACTTTATGTGTGTGTGTGTGTGTGTGTGTGTGTGTGTGTGTGTGGTGCTGGGGATTGAACCCAATGCCCTGTGCATGCAAGGCAAGCACTCTACCAACTGAGCTACATCTTCAGCCCTTCACTTTGATTCAGGAAAATTATAGTGTAGTCTTCTGATTTTCTTTGTCTCATTTCTAGTGCCTGTAGAGTGAGGTATACACTCAGAGTTGAATTTCAGTCCTAGTACCACCACACTGAGACCTGGGAAGGTTATTTAACATCTTCAAGTCTTAGTTTCCTCCTCTGAAAACTTATGGATAATACTTTCTGGGCTTATGGGATTGAATGAGATCATAGGATGTAAAATATCACACTCGGAGCATGTACTAATCCGTTGGCTTTTTTCATCTTTTTCTCCAGTTTATCTTCAGCTTGACTTTTGGCCCTTTTATTTGCTATTGTCACACCACCTTCTCCTAAACATAAGAGTATGTTGTGAATATGTGTGTACCTGCCCAAAACACCCTCTAATTTCCAATATATCAGACTCTTTATGTCTAGACTAGTCATAGTCTCTAAAACGAGGCCTACGTACCTTGAATGTCCTTCCCATCTCTTTCAGTATCCTCTCCCAATTTATGAGACCCAGCTTAACTTCTGTTAAGTTTGCCTTTATTCTCCTAGTTAAAAGTCAATCTCTTGCTACTTTCTTTCTATTCTGCTTTTAATGTGTATCTTTGTAGTAGAAGTCAATACATAATGTTTATATTTTAATTATAACTTTATATGTGAGACTCTCCACCTGTGAGCTTAATGTGGTAACTTAGCTTCATGTCTTGCACATACTAAGCACTCAAAATATATTGAGTTGTTAAGATCTTTAAAGGTTTAAACAAAACAAAAATGGGTTGGGGTTGTTTGTAGCTCAATGGTAGAGCATTTGCTTAGCATGCATACAGTCATGGGTTTGATCTAAAAAAAAAAAAAATCATGCAAACTTTGTATACTTGTTTTAAACTAATCACAAATGTCTATCACTAATTCTAAATTTTTCTTGTAATGAAAAGTTTTCTACCACCCACTTCTTAACTTGATGTGTGGCTATGTGCTTCTTTCCCTTTCCTCCCTATCTACCAGTTACTAATCTGTCAGGTCTTCTTGATTTACTTGTCAATTTTCAATTCAGTTTAATGGTTTCCTTTTATAATCAAATAGCTTTAGAATTATGGAATTTCCCCCTCTCCTTTACTCTCAAAACTAAGAGTAAAACAAAACAGTTTTGGTTTTTTTGGTTTGTTTGTTTGTTTGTTTGTTTTTACATAATGACACTTCGTAATTGTTTCCATTTTAAAAATAAACAGTAAATTTGTTTCTCATAGTTCAGAAGGCTAGGAAGTCCAAGACCAGGTTGCCAGCACAGTCAGGCTCTGGTGAGGGCCCACTTTGTGTTGCAGACTGCTGTCTTCTTACTGTGCTTTCGCATGTGAAAGGCAGATGACCTTCCTTAACACCATTTGATTGCCAAGTCATTCAGAGTTTAGTTGTTGGAACAGTTTTTTGTTCCTTGATTCCTTTCCATATTATTCTGATTTCTAGGTTTAAAGGTAGAAATATAACCATGCTTGATATTTACCACTGAATATCCATGGAATGTTAGATGGTTGCAGTGACAAGTTAGTTTGCAATATTGTTTTAGGTTCTTGGACTTTCTTCAAGTTTTCTAGATTTTAAATTAATATCAACAGCAAAGTAGTATTTTTAGGGCAATAAAAATTTTTTTTTAAATGGGATCTTCATTCCACTGATAAATAGTTGAATAGTTTGAAAATAATTTCCTAAAGGAAGAATGGGATTCATTGAGGAAATAAAATTGGTTTAGAAAATAGAGATTGGACTGTTTGGTTATGAATAAAGACAGAGTCCAGAGTAATACCTACACTACTAGAGGGTTTGTGTATAGATACAGAAACATAAATAGTGTGTATTTTAAAAAGGTCTGGAAAAATATAGAGAGAGTTTATAACCACTGTTAACTCTCAAAAAGAATGTGGGAATTTGGGTATTGAAGAACTACCAAGGTAGAATTTTTGTTTTTGTTTTCTTTACTTCTGAATAATTAAAAGTTTTATCAGGAGAACATATTTATGTGTTGCTTATACAATTAAAAAAATACTGGAAAAGCATTTGGAATAAGTTTTTGGGCTATTACGTATAACAGCCACCGTCAGTCCAGGTTTAATTCTATCTTGCTTTTTTGGGTTTTAGGTTTGTCTTCTAACAAAAAATATATTATTTTCAGTTGGCAGAGGCACAACCATAGTTTCACTTCCAGTTCCTTTTTCAAGTTTCTATTTAGGCAGCCTTGATCATTTCTGTCTAAGAAGTGTCATGCCATGTCATTATACTATCTCATTCAGGAAGCTTTGGAGGGAAAGTATAGAGCAGGAGGGAAATTGCTAAACAGGTGCAGTTTATTATATATCTTTTATATTGATATCCAACATTTTGCAAATGTAAGAAAATGTGTAAACAGTGGAACAAAATCACAAATCTGTCACCCTACTTTAAACTCAATTTGTGTGTGTATGTGTGTTACTGGGGATTGAATCAAGGGGCTCTCCAGCACTTGTTACATCCTAAGTCCTTTTTGTTTTTTATTTTGAGGGAGAATCTCACTAAAATTTGCTGAGGCTGGCCTCCAATTTGCAATCCTCCCACGTAGCTGATTACAAGTGTGCACCACCACACCTGGCTTTCTGTCCCTATCTTAATGGCAGGTTCTAATTTTATTTAAAATGTTTTCTTGTTCTTCACACATTCAAGGAAGAATGTAGGTAAGCAAAGCACATAAAAGTCACCCTTAATCTCTTCCCATTCATTCCATGTAAACTGCTGTTAATATTTAATAGAGGGAAGGAACAAGGAAGACAGATTGGACAAAGGAGAAGAAAAAGTGGGTATTCCATAGAGAATTTTTGGTAAATAGAGAGTAGGGAGTAAACAAGCTGGTACAAAGAAAGAATTATTGAAGAAATCCCACTGTGGAAAAATCTTAAGAGCAACTGGTATGTAAGAATTTCAAGATCTGGGAAGTTCTGGTGGTTTAGCCATCTTAAAGCAAATTGTGAGCTGGATGTGACATGCACCTATAGTTGCAACTACTTGGGAAGTTGAGGGGGAACAAAGGCTTGGGCCCAGGATTTCCACCTGGGCAGCATCGGGTGGCACATGTCTGTAATCCCAGCAACTCAGGAGGCTAAGACGGGAGAATCGCAAGTTCAAGGCCAGCCTCAGCAACTCCAGGATACCCCATCTCAAAATTTTAAAAGGAGCTGGGTACGTAGCTCAGTGGTAGCATGTCCCTGGGTTCAATTCCCACCAAAAACAAACAAAAAAACCCAAAAGCTAAAATTGATCAGAAAACAATGTAGAATAATGAAATACTTGCTCATGTGATATATACTTCTAGTTATTAGATAGTCTTTCTCACATTCTTCATTTCTCAGTATACAAGGAAATCCTTTCTTTTGCTAACCAGTGTCATTCTTAAAGGGCACAGTGGTGCATGCCTGTAATTCCAGCAACTCTGAGGCTGAGGCAGGAGGTTCACAAGTTTGAGACCAGCCTCAGCAACTGCACAAGCCCCTGTGTCTCAAATAAAAAGGACTGGGGATGTAGCTCAGTGGTGGTATACTCTGATATTGATCCCCAGTACTGCAAAAAATAAATGAATAAACTAAAAAACTTACTGCAATATTTTTGAGTAAATGTGGGATTCATTGTGACTCTGAGTTCTAAAATAAACCTTAAAGTTGTAGGATTAATATGAGCAAACCATGGACTGGAGTTATAACTTAGAGGTAGAGAGCTTGTCCAATGTGCAAGGCCCTATGTTCAATCCCCAGCAGTCCAAAAAAATGTACAAGCAAACCAGTGTTCTCTAATTTTATATTTTGAGTTATTATCTTAATATTATAGCAATACATAGTCAGAAGTTTAGGGAAACCAGTTATATCTTACTTTACAGCCTACCATTATTATATTTACAAAGAAATTATAATCACAATTAAAGTATCTTAAAAAATCTGAGATGGAAAGATGTAAATATTTTATAGGGAAAGGTAGAAGGCCAGATTTTAAAATCTGTTAGGATGATTGACAAGGGAATGTAAACCTAGTAAGCTTCTAAAAAAAATTCCTCTGTTGCTTTGTGTTCTTAACCAGAGCAGTGTTTTCAGGGAGTGGATTCCTAATTTCTTTCTTTTCCAGATTGCAAAAGTTGAGAAGCTCAAACCATTAGAGGTGGAGCTACGACGCCTAGAAGACCTTTCCGAATCTATTGTAAATGATTTTGCCTACATGAAGAAGCGAGAGGAGGAGATGCGTGACACCAATGGTGAGAGGAAGGCAGCTTTTATTTCTCAATAAGTGAACCATAAAGGAGACCAGTCCCCAGACATTAAATTCTGGTGTGCCCGTCTCAGTTTTGCAAAAGTGGACTTTATGGAAGGAGAATTGTTTGCTTCAGTGCTCTGCTAAGAGTAAATCAACCTTGTTAGAGTGGAGTTTTCTTCTGTGATACACTTGATCATATTCTCTGTTGGTATAATTTGTTAAATTAATGACACTGATCTTTGTAATTTTTAGCATTTATACACAAAATTATTTCTTTCTTTTTTTTTAATTATCTGAGGTCCTACTCTTAGACTTAGGGACAGAGTGAAGTTAACTAATGACCTTTTTCCTCTGGCCATTGGTCAGCCAGCGGAGAAGGCTTACTTCATTACATTTACCATGCTTTTGTCTTTTAGAGTCAACAAACACTCGGGTCCTGTACTTCAGCATCTTTTCAATGTTCTGCCTTATCGGACTAGCCACCTGGCAGGTCTTCTACCTGCGTCGCTTCTTCAAGGCCAAGAAGTTGATTGAGTAATGAGACCCAGTCTCCTCCTCCCTCGTGAATCTCAGCCAGCAGAACACCGCTGGGACATGCCTTGCCTAAGGCATCCTACTAACAGCTCCATGAAGGCACCTTGAAGCTTTCTTGCCAGAACTGATCTCTTTTGGGAGGACATGGGGTACTACCTACACCCAACAAGTCAAGGAGGGACTTCTTTTTAACTCGGTAGGATTTGGACTGGTTTTGCAACAATAGGACTGTTATTAGAGTCACCCATGACAAAAAATAGGGGTTACCTAGATGATGCCAAAGCCAGCATTTGTCTTGGGTTTCCTCGTGTGATCCCTTTGCACCATGTTTGCTTTCCTTCTCCCATTTGCTCACCAGCTGGGGCTTTCACTCTAGTTCTGTTACCAAGATTTGTATGACCATGTTGAACTTGTTTCATACTGATTGTCCTCTTTGGCTTTCCCTCTGAAAACACCTGGCCCTTAGCTGAAATGTTTACATAGCTTCTGGTGATAGCCTTTCATAATTTTATGTCTCTTAAAAGGGTCGTGAATGTGATACCTTAGAAAAGTGAACTCAGAACTGTAGATTACTTCTTAAAGAAAATCTCATTTTAGACGATTAAAATGTTTGTGTGCAACTGCTTGAATTTTTTTCTTTTTGTGTATGTTTATTTAGTTCTGTGCAGTTTTATCATGTGTTTAGAGTCATGAGATCATCACAAGCTACAGTACAGTTCCATCACATGGATCCCTCATACTGCCCTTTTATAGCCACAGCCACCTCCCTTCTATATGCCCCTTTGCCCAAACTTGGCTACCACTAACCGGTTTACCATCTCTATAATTTTGTTGTTTAAAAATGTTATATAAATAGAACAGTATAGAACATGACCTTTTGAGATTTACTTTTTTTACTCACCATAATTCCCATGAAATCCATCCAGGTTGTTACCTTTTATCAATTGTTCCTTATTATTGCTGAGTAATATTCCAAGGTTACAGATGTACCACCCAATCTGTTTAACCATTCATCCACTGAAGGACAGATGGGTTGTTTTCAGTTTTAGGTCCTTACTAATAGAGCTTCTGCAAATTTTTGTGTATAGGTTTTTAGGTGAACATAAATTTTCATTTCTCTGGGATAAATGCCCAAAAAGGGCATTGCTAGGTTCTGTGGTAAAAGCACATTTAGTTGTGTAAGAAATTTCCCGCGCCAGGCTCAGTGACGCACGCCTATAATCCCAGCGACTCGGGAGGCTGAGGCAGGAGGATGGCAAGTTCAAAGCCAGCCTCAGCGACTTAGTGAGGCCCTAAGCAACTCAGTGAGACCCTGTCTCTAAATGAAATACAAAATAAGGCTGGGGATGTGGCTCAGTGGCCGAGTGTCCCTGAGTTCCATCCCCAGTTCCAAAAAAAAAAAAAAAGTTATGAAAAAAAAAAATTTCCCTACTCTTTGCAGAGTGGCTGTACCATTTTACATTTCTACCAGTAGAGTATCACTGATGAGTTTCTCTTCATCCTCACCAACATTTGGTATTATTACTGTTTTTTAAATTTTAGCCATTTGAGTAGCTGTGTGTAGTGTCTCATTATGGTTTTCATTTGCGTTTTCTTAATGGCTAATGATGTTGAATATCTTTTCATGTGCTTATTTGTGATTTGTATGTCCTCTTCAATGAAATGTTTGTCTTTTTGCCCATTTTCTAATTGGATCATTTATTACTATTGAGTTTTGAGAGTTTCTTATTTATCCTAGATAAAAGTCCTCTATCAGACATGTGGTTGCTTGAATTTTTAACATCACTTTTACCAAGGAAAAATAAGTAAAATTTAACAACTCTTCTTGCATGGCCGATTATGAGGCATACAAGGTATAAAATAGTTAAGAGTAAATACTTGAAAAATACATGTTGTGAAGGCAAAACCAAGAATTACATGTGGGAGTGTGAGGTTCCTAAAGGCCATACTAATGTGAAAAAAGAGAAAATATGGAGCTGGGGTGGAGTACTCTCCTTGGATGCATGAGGCCCCCTCACACACACAAACACATGCACACCTCCCCACAGAGTGGATACAGTGATGCTGTTTATAAACAGGAAAACTGTCACTTGAAATCTTTCCCACTTCCCCCAGGAAAGTAGGAAGGAGTCAATCCTTTCTAGAATCTCTTTTTAACCCTGCTGATTGTTACAGAACTTGTCTAATTGAGTGATTACTGGACCTAGGCCCATGCCACTTGCAGTTTAAGAAGCAGAATATAGCCAGGCGTGGTGGTGCACGCCTGTAATCCCAGCAACTCGGGAGACTGAGGCAGGAGGATCGCAAGTTCAAAGCCAACCTCAGCAATTTAGCGAGGCCCTCAGCAACTTGGTGAGATCCTGTCTCTAAATAAAATACAAAATAGGGCTGGGAATGTGGCTCAGTGGCTGAGTGCCCCTGAGTTCAATCCCTGGTTCAAAAAAAAAGAAGCGGAATATAGAAATTATCAAAGAAGACTGTTGTGACGCCAGGGATAAAGTGTGAAGGTGAAAGAGGGCATGATTTATGTTAAAATTTCAGGCTAGTCTGTCAATGTTGTAATTACTATTAAAGTTTTTTGGAGGGGACTCCTGTAAACTCTTGTGCAGCAATAAGCTCTCATCAACTTGGGCAACATTGCCATCTGCTGTTGAGACAGGATAGTTGCTGCTTCTGAGAACTTGGCAGTAAATTCCTTGCCATAGGGACAGCAGATGTTGAGAAAGTCTGTAGCAAATTAAAAGACAGGATGCATCCAAGCACAGAAAAACATAAACAAACTAGTGGGTTAAGTTTCATCCTTAAAGTTTTAAATATAAAATCCTAGCCTGTACCATTAGCCTAACAAGAATCTCATATTTCTGACTGGTGCCTTCCCCCTTTTTAGAAGCAGTGAAAGCTTCTATTAGTTATGGTCTTCTCCTCTGAAAAACGTCAAAGAAGAAGGTAGGAGAGGAGAGAATGTTTTACTTTGCTGAGGCTTTTGTTTTCAAGTGTAACTCTAAACACTTTGTGGAACTAAAATTCTTCAATGTCTCTTCCTTTTACTCATGCCAAAATACTATCTTGGACATTTGTGTTTGGGGCTTAAAAGTTAATATTTTGCCTTGATCTGGTCTAAAAGTTAAAAGTATTTGTGTTTGAAAACAGGCTAGTATAAGAGCAAATAAGCTTTAAAAACAGGGATGTTATCTGCTTTCCTTCATTTTTTATTCAGAATGATCTGTATAAGTGGGAACAATTCAGTTCTAAATAAACTTTGTTATGCATTGTCATGAACCCCTGTCAAAGCCATTTTCTGTTTGTTTAATGGAAAGAGGCATATGGGATTTATACAGATTCACTTGTGTTGAATTGGGGGGTTTTGTGTAAATTTTCTCAAATAAATGCTAGCAGAAACCATTTTAGGTGTATATTTTTTCTGTTACTTTTGAATATCTCTTTGGATTAGCAATAA
Source organism: Glaucomys volans (assembly GCA_020662805.1). Classification (NCBI taxonomy): domain Eukaryota; kingdom Metazoa; phylum Chordata; class Mammalia; order Rodentia; family Sciuridae; genus Glaucomys; species Glaucomys volans. Next base: position 451,969 of record JAJEJO010000931.1, on the reverse strand, counting down.
TAGTTCTATATTCCTTAAAGTATAGCAAATTATACCTGATTAGAGAAAAAATAATGTTCTTAATTTTACTTCAGATAGTTTAGATGAGCTAGTAAAATTTTACTATATGAAAGTCATATATGTATATATATATATAGTGTAAGTCATGTATAAACTAATAATTCTTAAATATATATGCATGGATATACTTGCATATATATATACATGTATGTATATATGTGTATATATGCATATGTATTTTTTCAGAATGAGCAAACATAAGCCAGACATTCTCTATACCTTTGTTTTTGGAAATTGCTGTTGGAATTATTCCTCTTGGGAGCCTTCTTCCTTCCCCTCCATTCCTGAAGTATCACTCCCAATTTGGAACCCCTGGGGACTTGCTTTTTTGGCCCATCACATCTATGTAAAACCCCACCACAGGAGGTAAAAGCTATTGTCTCCTTTGCTTTCTCTTGACAGTTCAGCATTTTCTTCATAAAGCTTCTTTCCAAGAGCCAACAAAAAGTGCTTTGTATATTCACTGACCTCTTATTTATCCTCTACCTCCACTCTTCCAAAAACCAGACAAACTTTATTAGTGACATCATACTCTACTATTGATCCAGTTTTAGAGTGGTTCCCAGTATTTAGGTATAGATATTTTAACATCAAAAATGTTTTCTTACTGAAATTTGACTTTTAGAGAATATAAATTATGAATGAGTTCAGAAAAACTTACAAATTAATAGTATTATATACTTGTCATGGCAATACATATTTTGTAAATGATTCAATCTACTACATTGGTGTCCGATATGTGAATCACATGTATAATTTAAAATTTCCTAGTACCATATTTAAAAAGCAAAAAGAAATAGGTAAAATTAAATTTAAATAAATTTAACAATATGTCCAAATGTTATTGTAACATTCAGTCACTATTAAAAACTGATTAAAGTATTTTATATAGCTTTTCACAGAGTCTTTGAGGCCCAGTGTGGGTTTTACACTTACAGCAGATCTCCACTCAGACTAGCCATAATTCAGTAGCTACATGTAGCTAACAACTGCTTTAGCACATAGTAAAGGGTTATATTTTGGTTGGTCTTTGGTAGTGTCTTTATTCTTTACAATAACATTGTGGCTTCTGGTAGTCCACCATCACAAATTGGGAACTTCTGCAATATATCGTAACTATTCATTTGTTAAAATATGAAAATAGTCTGTTTTGACCAAGGACACCTTTAAATCAATTATACCTTTAGAATAAATGTTGAGTGTTTCTGAGCTTAATATTCAAAGTCAGATGATTAGTTTTAGTTATATCCAGTTTAATGAAGAATTTGGCATAAGGGCTCTCTAAGATGCAACGGGACATTTTTCTGTTAAGCTTATGGCATCTAGGCATTATAACTACAGTAGTTCACAAATTTTAGGCCAGTTAATTGTAGAAAACCTGTCTAGTTCCTCATTGGAAATGTGCTGGGGAAAAAAAAAAATTTTATATGTTTTGAGACAGGGCTCAGTAAGTTGCTTAGGGCCTGGCTAAATTGCTGAGACTAGGTTTGAACTTGGGATCCCTCTGCCTCAGCCTCAAAGCCATTGGGATTATAGGTATGTGCCACCAAGCCTGGTTTAGAAAAATAAATTTTTAAGTTGTGACTGAAACCTATTAAGTTTCTCAGAATGAAAATTACACTTCTGATTTTAATTGTTTTTCCATTCTTTCAGTCTCCCCCTCCCCAAAAAAAGAAAAAAATATTGAGCACCTAGTCTGTTAAACAAAATAAACAGATTAACAGAATTAACAGTTAAGTCAAGCTAAGCTTTAGAGTATATCCATTTAAATGAGAGTTAATGTCTCCTCAAAGTGCCTTCTAATAGAAATATGAAATGGCATCTATTTAAAATGATCTCTCTGCTTAGCTAATTGCTGACTTAATGCTTTGGCTGTTCCTCCAGGAAGCCTTCACACACCCAGCAAATTTGACTTGGAAAGATGCCCCTCCAAAATACCTTTCTAGAATTTCGTATTTTTATAGCATTTATACAAGCTATTGTAATTGCCTGGTTATTTTTCTGTTATACCATAAGAGTAGAAACCATATGTATTTTACTCTGTGTCATATCCCAGAAGCTGGCACACATTTGTTAAATGAATTAGTTGAAATAAAAAATACTTGTAAAATCTAGAGCCCTGGGGTGAAGCCAACAAAACTAATGAGTTATCAATCAAGCAGTCTTACATTTTGGTTTTTTAAAAATGTTACATACATATGGGATAATAACCTGATATTTATTCAACAATTTTCGAGCCTCTACTACAATGCCAAGCACTTTTCTAGGCCAAGATATATATATATGATAGATAGAAACGAGCAAAACCCAGGAACTTAGTCTAGAACTTATGGAACTTATATTCTGATGAGTGGAGATAATAAAGACATCAGCATTTTATAGGTAAGCATTCTGAAAAAAAAATAGGATATGAAGGCTGAGTTACTTTGAATTTGGTTGGATGTGAAGAAGTGCTAGAGATGGAAAACATTTAGTATAGTAACCAGAACAACACTTAAGTACATGTGTAGTAGGAGTAGGTCATCATCATGAAGTCTGGTACACTAATAGAAATACTGGTTCCAGATAAGGGAAGACACAAATTCCGTTGTACTCTCCATTCAGGCCCTAGAATGTTATGCAGAGTGCAGGATTTCATGTATTGAAAGGTATGTAGATGAATTAGAGAGGCCAGAGTGTGAGCTCAGTCCTCACATCCTTCATCCCATTCTACCAATTCTATCTTCCTCCTGTATTTGCTATTTATGTTTCCTCATATAAAGAAAAAAAAAAGGAAGAGAATCTCGAATGCTTACATCTACCTTACCAATGATATCCCAACTAATAAAGTTCTAAATGCCTCTCAGATTTCTTAAGTCTGGACCTCCTCTTCACTCACTGATACTGTCTCAGCATCTCTTAGGATATAAATTGCCTCGTGGCTAGTCTCTCCAGTTTTCATCCTCTACATGGTCATCAGAGTTCTTCATAAAATATAATTTGGGTCTTAATCCAAGGTGACCATAGTTAGTATCTGAGCTGGATGTCCATGCAAAAGATGGCTTTGTTACCCCTATACTCTCAGCTTCTCTGGAGGCTAAGGCAGGAAGATTGTAAATTCAAGGTCAGCCTGGGCAATTTAGAACCTATCTTGAAATAAAAAAGACTGGTGATGTAGCTCAGTGGTAGAGCATTTGCCTAGCCTGTGTGAGCCCTTGGTCCAATCCCCAGCACCACAACAAAAAGGCTTTATTAATTATGCTAAGGGAAGGAAGACAAACGGACTTCCTTAGAAAAGCTGGACATATAGTTACTACTCATCTGCTTAAAAATCTCCAATAATTTTCCATTGCCCGCAGGAAACCCCAAACTCTGAAAAGAAGTTATATCTTCTACTTCACATGCACCCTGGACTCCAGCCACATGACCTCTTAGCTCCATCACATCCTGCTTTTTCATGGCTCTGGAACAGATTGCCAGGTGTGACCTCCCAGCTTCTCTTAATTAGCTGTGTCACACTGAGCAGGTTACTTGCCACTCTGTATTTCAGTTTCTGTAAACTGAGAATAATATGAGGATTAAGTGCCATAATACATGGAAAAACGTTTAGTGTAGTGCCCAGAACATAACCCTCAACAAATGATAGTCATCATCCCTGTGTTGTAGGTCACATTTCTGCAACTTTATTAAAAAAAAAAAAAAAAAAAAAAGTTTGACCACATGATGTTGCTCAAGGTCACATAACTGATGAAAGGTATTGCTCATTGTGCTGCAATTTTCTTGAAGACTTAAGGGTAGGGAGCAACTTACTGCAGATTCTCCATTCCCAAATATGTATGGCACCCAGTGCTCAAAACAATGCTTCTTGAGATCTGATGGTCAAAGATCTAGAAAAACACACAGGAGAATGTTGATTTGGAAAAGGAGAAAAGAGTGGAGAGTGTCGGGAGAGTTGACAAAATATTTTTGTAGTTGTAAAGAAGAGGGAATCTAGGGTGGTGCGAGGAAAAAGAATTGGACCCACTAAGTTGACACGAGGCTAACAACTTGCTATCTCTAAACAAGAGCGCTGTCCAACGTTGGAAGGGACTACTTCCCCAATCGCCACTCGTGCGGCAGGTGTGACGCCAAGATGAGACTAGAAGACCTCTGGACCTCCAGGTAGAAAGGAAACCTAGCCAGGGATGCAGGGAAGCGGGCTGCTGAGCCCGGAGAGCGTCCCTTCGGTGACGCCCTGACCCTGAGGAAGCCGGGTGGTTCCACTCCGCTCTCCGCGCGCCCGCCAACCTCAGCCCGAGGCCACATTTTTCGCCGCCAGCCAGGAGGGCCGAAAGCACGATGAGCTTAACTAATCAAGCGGTCAAGCGAAGGCGGGGGACACTCGACTGGGCCGGAAACACCGAGAACTGCTTCCGGGTCAGGGGGCAGGAGCCACCATGGAGCCTCGCGGGACTGCGGGGCCGACGGAACCGCGGGCCGGTGTCAGAATCAAGTGAAGCGCTGCTCGGCCAGCGCCACCTGGACACGCAGGCCGGTCCATGAGAGCCGCGGCCGCCGCCATGTCGGTGCTGGGCGAGTACGAGCGGCACTGCGATTCCATCAACTCGGACTTTGGAAGCGAGTCCGGGGGTGGCGGGGACTCGGGCCCAGGGCCCAGCGCCAGTCCCGGGCCGCGGGCCGGCGGCGGGGCGGCGGAGCAGGAGGAGCTGCACTACATCCCCATCCGCGTCCTGGGTCGCGGCGCCTTCGGGGAGGCCACGCTGTACCGCCGCACAGAGGTAGCGGCCCTCGGCTCCGGCTACTGCCGGGCCTCTAGAGCTCCTCCTTCCCGGTCCCTCCTTCCCGACCTGCTCCCGGCTTTCTCCGCGTCTTGAGCCTCCTTGCATAATGTTTAGACACCCGCAGGGTATTTGTGTCAGGGTCTTCACCACTCTTTGAGCTCACCTGCAGTAGGAATTGGTTAGATCACTGATTTCCACTGGTCATGTTTGTGTAGCACGGGGAACCTGAGCAAATCACTGGATTGTCTGAGATTTAGTTTCCCCATCTGTAAAGTGGTACCCACCTTAAAAATCACCTGTATATTTTTAAGCTTATTTTGTGAATCAAGAGAAGGTGCTTTGCAAACTAAATGAAAGTGCTATGCGAACTTGAGGTGTTGCCAAAACTTCCTTCCTCTTAGTTGTGTAGCTCTCAAAGGTCGGGGTGAGGAGGAAGGGCATAGCTTCCGAATACCTCAATTGGCTGGTTTTGTCATCTTTAAGTTCAGAAGTGATCACCCAATTGGATGTTTTTCTTGAAGATCATTGGGACCATCCCCATGTGTTGGTTTCTTCATTGGCGTTCATCTTGCAGGGTTCATGTGTGGAAAAATACTTTATTGGTTATTCTAAGCTGTTGGTACGGGGACCCTATTTAGAACCCAACATAAACAAAATAACGTCACCCTCTTCCATGCACATTTGCATATGTATATACTTTTTAAAGATCCTTGGATCACTGATTCCCCAGTTAGGAATGTATATTCAGAACTCCACAGTAATAATTCTACTTTCGAAAACCTTAAAGTAGATTTGATCACTAGAGTCTTAAAACTTTAGCTCTAGGATAAACATTTAATGAGAACTTGCTGAGGTAACCAAAGGTGATTCATCCATCAGTGATCCATCTACAGTTTTGCTGTCTGTTCCAAGCCAGCATATGTTCATTTGGTTTTGTTTTGTCCTGCTAGGAATTGAACCCAGGGCTCTGCACATGCTAGGAAAACTGTCTACCACTGGAGCTACACCCCCAATCTCCAACGTATGTTTAAGACTAAAAGATGGGGAAGAGGAGAGATGGTTGAAGGAAATTATCCTTAATTCTTTTTATCCTAAGGCTGTTACTCTATATATTTACTGTTGTTCTAAATTATATTAGTAGTCTGTTTTCTTACTTTCCCTGAATCCAAGAAAGAGGAGATGAATGTGCTATTCCTGGGGTTTTTTGTTTTGTTTTGTGTTAGAGAAATGACAGTACATTTAAGTTACTTGCCCACTTAAAGTTTAGACATAAATCTTGGACTACAAATAGTTTCACATTTCCTTGCTCATCCCTTTCCATTATTATCCTGTTGAACTTGATTACTAATTTTGTTTTGAATTGAATTTGATTGAACTTCCCCAGAATTATATAGCATTATCCATATCACCAAATATTTCTTAGATCTATGAATTTACAAAGGTTTTGTTAGTAGCAGCCCTTTCCCTCTAGAAGGTTATGTTTCAGGAAGAAACAAGCCATGTAAGTAAACAAAGAGCATTTCAGTTGTATATGTATGTAAATGAAAAAGAATGGATAAATGCCTTTTCCATGTATGAATGTTAAAAGTTAAAGGAATGGTTGCATTCAATAAATGTACAATAAAAGGATCATTAAAGTTTCCCAAAGACATTTCAAAGGCTTGGAAGAGGCATTCAAAAGGATGAAGAGAGTTATGTGGTCGGGATGCTTGTGGATAGCAAGCAGTACCATGAAAGAATTAGAGGTCTGGTAAAAAGGAATAGACATGTGAGGAGCTACAGATAAATTTTCATGAACAGATAAAGTGTGACAGATTATAAAGGTGTACCATGGCGTCTGACTTTTCTGGAAAGGGTAAATGAAAATCATTAGGAAAATCTAAATTTATAAAATTAGAGGCAAGCTTAGTATTTTCACTTTACAAGAAGTTGTGATCAGCTGTGGATGTTGCTATCCAGTTCTTTTCCAATATTCAAGCCCTGCTGCAGTCTCCTTTCTGACTAGCAGTCATATAGGGTTCCTTAATAAAATCTTTGACATCTGTATCCATCCCATATTTTTACTTGGAACTGACATCATGCAAACTAAGTATATCAACAAAGTAAGAAGTAAAAGTAACTAAGGAATCTTAGTTCCTTACTTTCTCCAGTTCTAAAGTAAATTATAATACTCAGTTGTATGCAGAAACTTTAACTTAACATCCGTTTAAAAAAGAAATTAAAAGAGTCAATCTTTGCCCCTCTGGGAAGTTCTCTTTCTAAGCTTCCAGATTTGGGGGTGGATTCATTCACTGCTGGGCAAGAGGAAAGCACAGTGTTTCTGTTACTGTGTTGTAGGATGACTCACTGGTTGTGTGGAAGGAAGTTGATTTGACCCGGCTGTCTGAGAAGGAACGTCGTGATGCCTTGAATGAGATTGTTATTCTGGCACTACTGCAGCATGACAACATTATTGCCTACTACAATCACTTCATGGACAATACAACCCTGCTGATTGAGCTGGAATATTGTAATGGTAAGGTAGAATTCAGTGGGACTTCCTCTGTAAGACATTCTTATTATGCTCATCCTTACCTTGAGGGGAAGAGTATGAGGAAAGATATATAGTGATAAAGCTTTTTAAATGGATTTCTAGAGTTTAAGGGAAATTGTTCAGGACTTGGAGAGTTTGGAAGTGTTGTACAAAATAAAGGGAAGGATTTTCCCTTGCATATTCAAACTCTTCCTTGTGATTGTAGTGCCATCTTCAAAATATTTTTTTAGTTGGATTTTGCATTTATTTTTCAAAATTATTCCTCATGAAATGATATTAGTTAGCCATTAGGGACATAGTGTGGTTTGGTATCACTTGATTTGTTAATGAAATCTTACAGGTGGTAGTTATTTTTATAACTTTAGCTAAAGTTATCCTGTTGCAAGTTGTCTACAGATCATAACTAAATGAAAATTATAGTAATGCGTGGACTTATTTGTCTGATTTCTTTGGACTTGTTTGTAGGATATGAGTAGTGCTTTGTTATTAGGAAACTAGACAACCAATATCCCAAGTCCCACTACTTTCTAGCTTTGTAACCTTGGACAAGAAACTTCTCTGTGCCTTGGTTTCCTCATCTTAAAATGAGTTTGTTGATAACCAGGCAAGGTGTTGCACACCTCCAATCTCAGCAGTTTGAGAGGTTAAGGCAAGAGGATCATAAGTTCAAGGACAGCCTCAGCAACTTGGTGAGACCCTGTCTCAAAAACAAGAAGGGCTGGACACATGGCTTAGTGGTTAAATGTCTCTGGGTTCAATCCCTAGTAACAACTACAACAATAAAAAAAAAAAAAAAAAAAAAAAAAAAGGAGTTTGTTGATTACTGTATCTAGCTTATAGGGTTGTATTAGATCATATTTTAAAGCCCTTAGGGTTCAGTGCATACTGTACAAGAGAATCCCCAAGGCCCTTTTCTGAGCTGCATGCTAAAAAGGTACCAGCATATTATTCTTCACTTATAACTTTCCTGTCCAGACTCTGGTCTTTCATGATTGTTTCTGGTTCTGATCAACTGTAAATATAGGAGATTGTATTAGAAATTTTTTTAAATAGCAGAAACCTTAAGAAGTTAACTTTCTTTGTGATTAGGAGGAACCAAAATAAATGATACATTTATTGAAACTCCAAATTACTAAATTTCAGGGGAAGAGAAATTGTAAAAACTTGCCCAGGGCTAAAGTATAAGTTGCAGCTGAGAATAAGACAAGCCAGGATTGTTTGCAGTCTGTATTACTTTATTAAAAACAAGAAAGGAAATTCACACTTATTCCACAGGAAGAAATATGTAAAGGGAGCAATGATTGGAAACAAACTAGGAGTGAATCCTTTGGGACACCTTTTCAGTGGGAAGTAGGAAGAAAAGATTATTGATATGCACCCTATATATGTAAAGCTGCATTACAGATGTAACCCAAGTGTTCTGGTAGTTACACTGGGAGAATTACAGAAATATTGCAGATTCCTTAAAAAGAGGTCTAGAAAAGAAAATCGTCTGACTTTGAAGCGATTTCATTAATTGAGGTACTATAGGAGTAGTCTTTACTCCCATCTTTTCTGAAAATACGCATGCTTCCCATTTCTGTCTTGCATTAGGGAGGGGAATCTTCATCGAATATTTCTGATATTTTTGTACCGTGTGAAAAGCCAAGAGGGAAGAAATTATTTCCTTTAGAGAGGAAGTCAAATCCTTCATTTCCTTGTGTCATCTGTTAAAACCCTATTAGATACAGGAGTCAAGTTTTGATCTCTGTTAAGCAATTCAAACCTGTTTCTTGTTTAATTTCAGGAGGAAACTTGTATGACAAAATCCTTCGTCAGAAAGACAAGTTGTTTGAGGAAGAGGTAATTTATTTATTTTTTTTATTTATTTATTTTTTATTTTTACGGTGCTGGGGGTTGAACCCAGGGTCTTGTGCTTAGGAGGCAAGCACTTTACCAACTGAGCTATGTCCCCAGACCTTTTTTTTTTTTTTTTTTTTTTTTTTTTTGGAAGAGGTAATTTATATGTCAGTGGAAGGAAGCTAGAATTAAGTGTAATTCTTACATTTTGGTTTTGTTTATTATTCCAACAATGAGGAGTGGTTATTTTCCTTTTATCTGGGCTCCTTCCATATTCTGATATGGATTAGAAAGAAAACCTTTAACAAGAAACCTGTCCAGTTGCTTCCCAAACATTTTACCTCTACATCATGCTTCACTCTGGGCTTTCTTTTCTGGTTCTGTTACTGCATACTGGTATGCGCAGTTTTCCATACTTTTGCATTCTTCCTGAGTTTCTTTCCACAAGATTGCTCCACCATACTCTAGTTTATGACAAGAGAACTATTTTATGGTGACCTGCTTTTTATTTTTACCCCTACCAGTTTTCTTTGCCTACTCAATGTATGAGCAAAAGATGCCAAGTCTTGGAATCGTAACCTTTGGTTGCAGTTCCTTTGGTTTTTTTTTTTTTTGTTTTTGGGTGTGTGTGTGTGTGTGTGTGTGTGTGTGTGTATTTAAATGAATTTCTTGTTTCCAAACCAAATACAATTTATTTTGTCTTTGCAGATGGTGGTGTGGTACCTTTTTCAGATTGTTTCAGCAGTGAGCTGTATTCATAAAGCTGGAATCCTTCATAGGTAATGAATTTTTTAAATGTATAAATGGATTCTTCTCTTTCTTTCTTTTTTCCTGCAGTACTAGGGATTGAACCCAGAGAGTTCCACCACTGAGCTTTATCTCCAGCCCTTTCTGTTTTTATTTTGAGACAGGATCTTACTACATTGCCCAGACTCAAACTTACAGTCCTCTTGCCTCAGCCTCCCATGCTGCTGGAATTGTAGGCATGCATCACTGTGCCCACTAGCACTATTTTTTCTTTACTAAACAGTCAGGGTTTTTTCATTGACATAATTAGGACAGGAAAGAGTGAGTAATGGAGAATGTTATCTTCACTCTTTGAGATTAAACCATGTTTGTGATCTAGGAAGCATCTCCTCAATAGCTAGATACCACTTAGTCATTTCTTCTAGAGGTATCTTAGAGTTTAGTAAATTAATTCATCAGGAAAGCCAAGGAGGTGCTATGAGAAATAGTATTAATTTGGATGGAATCCATAGTAAATGTTTTCTCTGCACAATAATAATTAGCAATTGTTTTTAATTCTGTAATTAAGCTATTTTAATTTAAGTAAATGGCATTCATTTGTACAATTAATTGTGCAATTTTTTAAAATCTATATTTATTTATTATGTGGTGCTGGGGATAAAACCCAGTGCCTTGCGCATGCAAGGCAAGCACTCTACCACAGAGCTACAGCCCCAGCCTGAGCATTTAATTCTTTTTCTTTTTTCTTTTTTTTTTTTTTTGCGGTGCTGGGGATTGAACCCAGGGCCTTATACTTGACAGGCAAGCACTCTACAAACTGACCTATACGCCCAGCCCATGAACGTATAATTCTTGATAACTATTGGAAGGCTACTGTTGCATGTTATTTTCTTTTTAAAAGTAACAAGTGTGTTGTTCTGGTTTATTGACATCTTTCAATAAAGGAAGCCAGATTCTAAACTAGGATTATTTTATTTTATACATGGTCAGTTCATCTCTGGAAAGAGTCAGTGGCTTATTTAGATGATCTGAAACAGCCTAGTTGTGTTGATGCTGAGACATGCAGCCTCTTCTCCTGCCTCGACAGGTTGTTTAAAACCTTGACACCAACTAGGTGCTAAATTGCAGTAATACTGTAATTCAAGGCATAAGTGGTAGTTCAAAAGGCAGTGTATTTTATAGGAATTATGGTTGCCTGCAGCACTATTTTCTCATCTGACTCTCAACTTTTCCTAATGACATCATTGGTATCGGATACATTTCTATGCTGTGAAACCCTGGATAGTTAAGTTAATTCTTTGCCTTTACCTCCTAAATCCCCTCTTCAGTGTTAGAATGTGTCTGAAAGTGATGATCACTATGTGGGATATTTGGGACCCTATAACAGAATCTGACCAGTGGTAACACATTGATTTTTACTCTGTACCAATCTTGGCAGTATGGAGATTAAGAAAGAACTGTTGTCTATATGGACTTCATATACAGCATCTCTTTTTTTCCAGAGATATAAAGACATTAAATATTTTTCTGACCAAGGCAAACCTGATAAAACTTGGAGATTATGGCCTAGCAAAGAAACTTAATTCCGAATATTCCATGGCTGAAACTGTGAGTACAGGTTGCCCTTCATTTTTTTTTTCTTTTCCTTTCTATCTCTGTGAGATATAATCATACCCCCTAAATCTTACGCATTTTTCCCAAGACTTTTTTTTTTTTAATGGTACTAGTGATTGAATTTAGGGTACTATATCATTGAGCTACATCCCCAGCCCTTTTTATTTTTTGTTTCAAGACAGGGTCTCACTAAGTTGCTGAGACTGGCCTCAAACTTGCAATCCTCCTGCCTCAGCCTCTGGAGTCGCTGGGATTATAGGTGTGTGCCACCACATCAACCTTGAAAATCTTTTTTCTTTTCTTAAATATATAAATTTTTTAGTTGTTGATGGACCTTTATTTTATTCATTTATTTATATGCAGCACTGAGAATCAAACCTGGTGCCTCACACATGCTAGGCAAGTGCTCTACCACTGAGTACCACCCCAGCCCGAAAATCTTTTTTATGTTTCCTTTGAATTCTGCTTCTGGTTTAAAGAGAAGCCTATGTTACAAGCAAAGTCTAATGCCCAGAGAACAATCTGTTCTTTAATATATACAGTCTGAATTGGAAGATTCCCTTCATACCTGATTTTGATTGGGTGAAAAGAAGATACAAGTTGATCTTTAGGACAGGGATCTTATACTTTTAGGAATTATAAATTCCAATTATGATTCTTCTGGTTTTATAATTCTCAGTCCTTAGAAGAACTTGGAAATGTAAGTTTAAAAAATTAGCTTTATCCTGTTGTTTTTTGGATAATATCAAGATATGCCTGTAATCCAAGGTTGTGAGTCCCTGAAACAGGGACTCAGTTGTTTGTATGATGATGGCCAAGTTGAGTTTCTAAAGGAAGCAATTGTGTCCGTATATGGATTTTTCTCATCAAGAACAATCTGATAAAACCCAGACTTGACTTTTCTTAGTCATTTCAATGTAATGAAAGAAAATCTGAAAATTTATAAATGCCATGTATATCTTCTGAAAATTTTTTTGTTTTGTTGATCAAACATGGCTTATCTCTAATAGTGGGAGAAGCAGACTTTTGTACAGAACACTTTAGTTCCAAACCCATTCTTAAAGACAATCTTTTTCAAATTCCAAAGAAATTTACTAGCTATGTTAACATACTAAATTGAGCCATTTAAAAAGTTTCATTACTGTGCATTTCAGTTAGAACTTTTAGCTCCTTCTTTCAGTACCCATCTCCCCACTGCCAGTTCACATTGGTGAACTTTGACTAAGTCTGTCCCAATCTGTGTGAAGTCTTTAGTAGGCCTTGAATGCCTAAAGCCTGTGTGAACTAGGAATCAGAGCCATTGAGCCTCCCAAGTTAACCACAGTGCCTTTCTCACAGATTGCCCTTTTATAACTGACCCAAGAGATTTAATGTGAATAAAATTTCTCCCCATAGTGGCACCATCTCATGAAAACCATTTTGGAATCTGTTAATGAATGTCATATGGTTATTACCACTAGTTTCTAGGAAATTTATTAAAATGTTAATGTTACTTCAAAAGAGAGGTTATTTTTGATTGTTTTCTTTGTTGTTCAGCTTGTGGGAACCCCATATTACATGTCTCCAGAGCTCTGCCAAGGAGTGAAATACAACTTCAAGTCTGATATCTGGGCAGTAGGCTGTGTCATTTTTGAACTGCTTACACTCAAGAGAACATTTGATGCTACAGTAAGTTGGTATATTATCCCACATTGTTTTTGCAAATGATACAGGTTGGTTAAGTGAATCAACTTCATTTATCTCTGAGCTTCTGATTTCCTGAACAGAAATCAACTGTAGTCAAAAATAATCTATAGTCAGGCACCAGATTAGTATTATATCATTGAAATACTGTGGACCAGATATGTCTCCAACGGGAATTCCCTACTGAAATGACCATAATCAAACAGTTGGAGCACTGTACTTGAATTTGTTGACTAAGATTTTAGAACTGACTCTAATGTCACCTATGTGACGCTCCAGTTTGGAAAAGTTATTTCAATTCTTATGCTCTAGCTATGTGGTGTTGGGCGTTGAACCCAGGGCCTCATGCATCTCAGCAAGTATACTACCAGTGAGCTCCATCCCTGCATCACCCCCCTTTTTAAAAATTTGACCCAGGGTCTTAATAAGTTGCCCAGGCTGGCCTCAGACTTTTGATCCATCTGTCTCAGCCTCCTGAGTAACTGGCATTACAAGCTTAAAGGCATGCGCCACTAATCCATCTTACATAATGTTTTTTAAAGGTAAAGCAAATTGTGTAATACTCGTTAAAGTATTTTGATCTTTTTTTAATGAAAAATCACACATTCAAATTCTTTTTTTGTTTGTTTGTTTGTTTTTATTTGCTTTGTGGTGCTGGGGATTTAACCCTGGGCCTTGTGCTTGCAAGGCAAGCACTTTACCAACAGAGCTATATCCCCAGCCCACATTCAAACTCTTAACAAAGATTATCATTGTTTTTTGGGCAACAAATCCCCTTAAGTCTTTTCCCTTTTTTTTAAATTTTTCCCCAATATTTTTTAGTTGTCAGTGGACCTTTGTTTTACTTAATTATATGTAGTACTGAGAATCGAACCCAGTGTCTCACACATGCGAGGCAGGCTCTGTACCACTGAGCTTTTCTCTTTTTTAAAAAAATATTTTTTAGATGTTGATAGACCTTTATTTTATTCTTTTATTTGTATGTGGTGCTGAAAATTGAACCCAGTGCCTCATGCATGCTAGGCAAGTGCTTTAACCACTGAGCCACAACCCCAGCCCCTCTTTTCTCTTCTTAAAGTGAAATAAAGCACTTATCAGACTTGAATATGCATACAGAATCACTTAGGCATCTCGTTAAAATGCAGATTCTGTTTCATCAGGTCTGCAGGTAGGGATCTGATATTCTGCATTTGAAACAAGCTCCCAGATGATGCTGTTGATGTTTCTCCATCAACACCACTCAAGTGGACAACCACTCGAGTAGTTAAAGTGAATTCGTGTTTACTCTTCTTCAATGAGATGTGAGAATTTAGGCAAATCACTTTATTGCTTTGATTCTCTATTTTTTTTAGTCTATACTTTGGAAACAACATATGTCTCCCAAACAATAAATATTTCACTCATGAAGATTTTCAGATATTGTATATGAAAAATGCAAATGTAATATTAAAAAAAAGAAAAACACCAATGTAAGATAATGCAAACTCATTGGCCTTTTCTGAGACTTATTTATTTTTCTAAATCCTTAAGTTTGTTCAGGTATATCATCTAATTCTCCAGAATAATATAGTGGAACAAAAATGACTTTTGGAGTCAGTCTTTGGTTTGGAGGATGGCTTTCTTTTTACTGTCAGTGTACTTTTGAGCAAGTTATGTCTCTGAGCCCCATTTTTCTTGTGTAAAAATTGATAGTGATAATAACTTCTTTGTGTTGTCTTTACAAGAAAAAAAAAGATCATATATGTAATACACCTGTCTAGTTCATAGTGGTCTTTCAATTAGATGGTTGTAGTATTAGAATAATTTTTATTATCATCATCTTGTTATTGTAAGATGTCTGTGTATTATTATTGCCTATACAGCCATTATTTAGGATTTATAATATATTAGGAGGTAAATTAGTTGGCAGGAGAGTTACTTAAAGTCAAGAAGCATAACCAGTCATACTTTCATTTTCTTGGGATTCAGTTGAAGATTATAATATATTCTGAGCAATATGCTATTGGCTATGTAGTCATGGTTTTAATCTCCATTTTGGCCAGTTAGCTTCATTCCATCTGATAGCAGCATTGCATCCCCAACCATTTCTTGCTAATGTGTACTAATAGGTATAATATTATATCAGACCTAATATAGAACAATTGCCAATTCTTTAAATAATGGTCACAGACATCTCTGAGCCCCTGCTGGTAGATTATAATGTCATCTTTATATAACCAGGAACAATGCAGTCATCATTTTCTCATAGAACCCACTCAACTTGTGTGTGAAGATTGTGCAAGGAATCCGTGCCATGGAAGTCGATTCTAGCCAGTATTCTTTGGAATTGATCCAAATGGTGCACGCATGTCTTGACCAGGTAGGTATGACTTATATATTGATTTCAGTTTTATGTTTTCTTGTTCTAACCTCAGTGTTTGGGATATGGCATAGATGCAGATCACACAGAACCACATCTATCTTCCCAGGATAGAATGCCTTTGTAACTATACCCAGAATGTGTATTGGCAATTCGTGGTGGTTATATACTCCTGCTAACATATTTTTCATTATTTTGCTGTATTTGCAAGGTGGTTTTGCTATGTAAACTGTGCTCTATATTTTATGGTCAAGATTGATTTCTATGTATTGATTTTATAAACTTCAGTCAGAGATGTAGTTTCTGATGGTAGTATTTTTTGTTTGTTTGGTACTGCGATTGAACCCAGGGATGCTTAACTACTGAGCCACATCTCCATCCCTATTAATTTTTTATTTTGAGACAGGGTCTCCCTAAATTACTTAGGTCCTCACTAAGTTGCTGAGGCTGGTCTTGAACTTGTCCTCCTTCTACCTCAGCCTCTCAAGTTGCTGGGATTACCAGTGTGCACCACCATGCCCAGTTAGAGTTTTGTAAGTTGAAAAAGAGGGAGTAGGTTTCTTGGATACTACCCCAGACCAATAATTTCTGTGGCTAAGGTTTAAAAATCTTTATTTGTAATAAGCAACCCAATGATTATTCTGTGCCATACGTATTGAGGTTTGAGAGCTACTACCTGAACTGAACAAGTAAAGAATGTGCATTGTAAACATCATCATTCATGTACTTTGTTGATGGTGACAAGAGGATGGGTATTAAATGTGGAATGTGACATAAGAAATTATGATTTTTGAAGCAAAAGGATAATGTACAATAGTTTTGACTAATTAATCTTCATCCTTATAAGACAAAGTAGAATTTCTCATTAGATCCAATATTACCCATTTCCTTTAAGTGAAAAGTGACCTATTTTTACTTTTTAGGATCCTGAGCAGAGACCCACTGCAGATGAACTTCTGGATCGCCCCCTTCTCAGGAAACGCAGGAGGTAAAGTACAATAGATCACTTTCATTAGAGATGATTGACTGCTATAGAGGCCTGATCAGAGTACCACAGGAAAAGGTGGAGTTTCCTAACTTGGCCACTCTAGGGCTGTTTTCGACCAACACCTCTGCTCCCATTGCTTAAGAGTGATTTCTAACTTTTACCTTCTTAACTATTTTCTCTAAATTTGTATTGATGAGACCCAAGAGCCCTCCACTCCCTCAGTCTGTAGATTTTCTATTCTACAATATAGGCCTGATATCCTTAAGTTTGTATCTAAGTTCTGTCATTATCTTTGTCAAATTATTTAACAACTCTTTCTTTGTTTTCTCCTCTATAAAGTGAGGTAAGGTGAGGATTAAAGGAGGTGACCCAAAAGGTGCTCAGCCGGAACCTGGTAGAAGATGCTTAGCAGCTTTGGGGCACAAGGGCGAATTTGGGCAATTTTTAAAGTATGATTGTTGAGATGGTGTGTTGGAGTTGGAGGAGTCTTCAGATACCTCTTGCCCACTTCTTGAGGTCAACTTTTATTAACTTCTGACAAGCTGTTTCCTGTGATTTATTCTGTCCCAAGTTCTCTAGAGGTAGGAAGGCTGTCCTTCCTGTAGGAGGCTTCAAGCCTCAACTTAAAGAAATATTATCTTTCTTAAATTTTGTAGTTCATATTTCATCTTATTATATTATTTTTGTCCTACTACACTGTATCTTTTTTTAAATACATCCTCCAATTATTCAAACATTTACTGTATTCTTTTCAAGTCTTGTCTTTGTATATAGTAAGTACATACCTCATTCCTTAATCTTTGCTATTTACCTTTATTCTGTTGTCATTTAATCTTTTATTATTGGTTTTGTGTTTATTCAAAGGTATTGTTACTATTTTAAATTTATTTTTAATTAGTACAATAATTGTACATATTTATGTGATAGAGTGTTACATTTTAATACATATACATAAAGTATAATGATCAGATCAGGGTATTTGGCATATCTGTCGCCTCAGACATTTATCATTTCCTTGTGTTGGGAACCTCCAAATTCCTCCCTTCTAGTTATTTTTAAATATTCAATTAATTTTGTTAACCATAGTTATTCCTACTATGCTATGTAGAACATTAGAAGTTATTCCTCCTATCCAGCTGTATCCATGTACCCATTAAGTATCCTCTCTCCATCCTTCCCTCATCCACATCCTTTCTAGGCTCTGGTAACTGCTCTTCTAGTCTCTACTCCTTTAAGGTCAACTTTTTACCTGCCACATGAACATAAGAACATGCAGTACTTATGTTCCTGTGCTTGACTCTGTTCACTTATCATAGTGTCCTCCAATTCTATCTGTTCCTGCAAATGATGGTGAATAATATTCTACTCTGTACATTCTACATTTTCTTATCCATTCATCCATTGATGGATACCTAGGCTGATTTTATATTTTGCCTATGATAAATAGTGCTGCAATAAACATGGGGAGTGCAGGTGTCTCTTTGATATATTGGTATCAGTTCCTTTGTATATTTACCCAATAGAGGGATAGCTAGATCATATGGTAGTTTTATTTTTAGTTTTTTGAGGAACTTCCATACTGTTTTCCATAATGTGTACTAATTTATTGCCAATAATAGTGTCTGACAAGTTTCCCTTTCTCTACATCCTTGCAGCATTTATTACTTTATGTCTTTTTTTAATAATAATAATCTAACTGGGATGCTTTTGATTTGTATTTCCCTGATGATTGGTATTGTTGAACATTTTTTCCTGTACTTACTGGCCATTTAAATATCTCCTTTTGAGAAATGTCTATTCAGATCATTCACCCATTTTTTTAATCTTTTTTCCTCATTCACCCATTTTTTAAATCAGATTATTTGGGTTTTTTTGCCATTGGCTTGTTTAAGTTCCTTATATATTCTTGAAAGCAATAGTTTGCCAATATTTTCTCCTCTCTGTAGATTTCTCTTCACACAGTTGATTGTTTCCTTTCTGTATAGAAGTTTTTTAGTTTGATATAATCCCATTTGTTAAATTTTGCTTTTTTGCCTATGCTTTTGGGGTCATATCCAAAAACATTTTGTTTAGACCAGTGTCCGGAAGCATATTATTTTCTTCTAATAGTTTCATAGTTTTGGGTCTTACACTTAAGCATTTTGAGCCATACTAATCTTTTCTGTTCTGTGGTTGGTCTCTAACCAGTGTTTTGGCGCCTAGAATTATGTGTCATACTCCAGATATAGCACTATGACCTTCCATTAATGTTCTATGCATATTCAGGCAAAATTACCCTTTGGGGCTAGTTAAACACATTTAAAATTTTTATCTAGTTTATTTCCAACAGTATAGTCAAATGTTTAAATCTCTTACTGAAATACTATAATTGATAAATTTTTTATGGTACTGGGAATTGAACCCAGGATAATTCTACCTCTGAGCTGCATCCCAAGTCCTTTTACCAATTTTATTTTTTATTTTATTTTGAGAGGTCTTGCAAAGCTGCCCAGACTGGCCTTGAGCTTGTGATCTCCCTGCCTCAACCTCCCAAATCACTGGGATAATAGGCGTGTACCACTGCACCCAACCCAGTTGATAATTTTTTATTGAAATTTTTATTGAAATAATTACAGATTTACATGGAATACTTTGTTGAAATTTTGTACTTTGATGAAAAAAACCTAAGGTAGAAGTTCTCTAGACAGACAAAATAACATTAGCAAAAGCACAGACACAGGAAGTTGTGGGAAATGTTTAGGAAACACAAAGCCCTGTTTGGCTACATTAGGTATTCTAGACCTGGGGTTCTTAGGAGGTTTCTCAAATTACTGATACCTGAGTACCATCACAGTAATTCAGCTATGATAGATTTAGTCAGAATGATAACCCTGGGCCAGACCATAAGGTGAAAGAAAGGAAGACTGGAAAGACAGAGAATCTTGAATGCCAGGCTTAATTTAAAAATAGCACAGAAGTAGTAGGCATTTATGAGAGGACAGCTCATGTGAAGAAAGGCACACCTAAGAAAGAGTCACCTAGCAGTACTAGGATCAATGTCAGTTTAGTATAGAAGTGATGAAAGTGGATGACTAGAGTGAGGCTGACTAGGAAGCACTACCACAGTATAGATAGGAAATGCTAAGATAGTGAGACTGGACAGAAAGAGTTGTATTTTATAAAAGGTGCTATGCTGGTAGAACTATAGAATTGAAATGTTGAAAAAAGGAGGAGAAAGGAGTCAAAGATGACTGAAGTTGATTGAAGAATAGGGGAAGGATTTTGCCAGTTACAGAAATAGGAGAGTCAGAAAGCAAAAGTGGCTTAGGAGAAAGATAGCAAAACCCAGGTTTGGAGATGCTTGATTTGGGGAGTCAGTGGGCAGACCAGATGCAGGTATCCATCATGTGTATCAGAGGTTCCTGAGGCTCCCTGTTCCAACTTAGATTGATTCTCAGAAATAGAACGCAAATGGCCCCAAACTGCTGACCCTTTTTAATATAATGAACTGTTTAATGCAAGACCTTTATAACTGTTTGAGTTGTATTAAGGTGCCTTCCTAAAATTATTGTCATGTTGTAGGGTGCATTCAGTTAATAAGAGGATTAAATCTGTGAAATGTATTAAAGAGACACTGTTACATTGTAGAAACCTATTATTTCAAAACTCATGTGTCTTTTCTTTTCTTTTGGTAGAGAGATGGAAGAAAAAGTCACTCTGCTTAATGCACCTACAAAGAGACCAAGGTAATACTCAGGAGACTCTGGAAAATTATTACTATACGTACTGAATTCCCACTAGAAGGGTCTTACTTGGATCTATGATTTAATCCCAGTGGCCTTTGTTATCTTTTTAGGAACAAACATGTACTTAAATGTCAGATAGTCATTTCTGAGAAGAGAGCTATAATTTCACCTTATGCTAATAGGGACATCATTACCTTGATGAATGTTGAACTGTGTAGGTGTTATGGATCAGACTAGGATGGCCTGGCCAAACTACAATGAATACATGAGGCAGGAATTGCAAAGCCTGCTATGAGAGAGGGTCAAAAGAACATATTTTGTCATATCATAATTGGCAGTTCTTTTCAGGGAACAGACTAGAAGCAGTCTTCTTTGATTGTTTTTATGTTAAATGTGCCTTTGTTCTGGGGATTGCTGGCAGGTCAAGCACCGTAACCGAAGCGCCTATTGCTGTGGTAACATCACGAACCAGTGAAGTCTATGTTTGGGGTGGTGGAAAATCCACCCCCCAGAAACTGGATGTCATCAAGAGTGGCTGTAGTGCCCGGCAGGTGTGCGCAGGGAATACCCACTTTGCTGTGGTCACAGTGGAGAAGGAACTGTACACCTGGGTGGTAAGTGAGAGCTAAGGACTTTGGAAGAGTGCTGTAAGCCCACTTGTTTCCTGGGCCATGATATCTAATCATTTTGTTAGTCACATGACACAGACTACAGCATGGAGTGATGGAACCTTAGCTCTACAAGAGCAGAAATTCTGTTTAGTTCATTGATGTTTAGGCATTGAAAACTAAAAGAGCCCTAAGTTTGAACTCAGAAGACTGTGTTCTTTGGTTTATTGATTTATTGCTGGAGGATTTACTTGTTTCATTATTGTGAGGTTCAGAGCAGCTAGTATCTGTCAAATAGCTTTACAAATGAAATACTGCACCATGTCAGGAAATTTCTGGCTTCCACCAGTGATTGAAGATGCCTAGGTATATCTTGCGTAGAACTTCCCTTTGTTGCCCTCTGGGTTCTGCCTTCTCACCTTTTTAACACAGTGCATTTGCTGTTTCCTTACCTCCTACTCTCTCATTCACCTTCAATGCAGCCTCCATCCATACCACTCAGTTGAGTCAACTGATCAACGGATAACTGATCAGTTATTGAAATAACTGATAAATTGCTAAAATAAAACAGGTGTTGTGTTTTTTATTTTGGTTTTTTGATTTTTTTATCTTTGTGGTACTAGGGATTGAACCCAGGGCACTCCACTACTGAGCTACATTCCCAGCCCTTTTTTTTTATCTTTTTTTGTAAATTTTGAAACAAGGTCTTGCTAAGTTATCCAGGCTGGCCGTGAACTTGCAATCCTGCCTCAGCCTCCAAAGTTGCCAGAATTACAGTTGTGCACCGTCATGCCCAACAAAATAGATGCTTTTTAGCCCTTTCCTAACTTGACCTCTGGGCAGTGTTGGACATCGTGGACCACTCCCTTCTTGAAGCATTGTTTTCACTTGTCTTCCACGTAGCAGGTTCTCATGGCTTCCCCCTGTCTCTTTGGCTTTGCCTTCTCAGGCTTATTTCATGTTGCTTTTTCTTTACCCAACCATGTCTTAGGCCCTTGGTTTCCCTCCTTGAAGGAGTTCATTGTTTTCATTGGTTTCAGATTATCTTCTCCCTGAGTTCAGGGACCGTAGTTGTCTCCCAGTGTGTGAGGAATAGACATGCAACTATTGAGGAATGATTTGGCCTCTGTTGTAGAGGGATGACTGACTATTATTTCCTAAGACCCTATTCCTTAAAGAATTAGCCCCTAGGGTGGCTTCCAGAAGTAGAATGAAACCAGTGCCTTAATACCATTTGTATAAGGACTATTGTTGAGTCCTTGAATGGAAAGAACTACTTAGCTCTGTAAAACTGTAGAAAAGTTATGAGAACTCTTCTCAGCTCTGTATAGCTGCCTCTTTGATGTTGACTGATTCTTTATAACTGTTCTGTGTTTCAGGCAAGCTGACCAAAATTATCCATAATTAAATGTGTAGTTCACCTTAGAGTTAGTTGAAGAACAAGAAAAATCTATCCTTTTAAGGCCTGATGTATATGACTGTAAATACTTTTCTTTTCAATCTACCCATAGCAGTGATATTAAACTACCTACCATTAAAAAGTTTAATCCCCTTACCCATTTTTTTTTTTAATTTCTAAATTTCAAGCTGTTTTTTCCTTTTTATTTTTCTTCATACAGAAAAAAAATGGTGTGGTGGTGCACACTTGTAATCCCAGCTACCCTGGAGGCCTAGGCAGGAAGATCTCAAGTTTGAGGCCAACAAGGGCAACTTGGCAAGACCCCATTTCAAAAATAAAAGGGGCTAGAATGTAGCTCATAGATGGAATGCTCCTGGGTTTGACCCCAGGACCATTCCCCCCTACACACACACACACACACACACACACACACACACACACACATACACAGAAAAGGAAAAAAGAGAAGTTATTTTAAAGATAAGCAGCCGGGCGTGGTGGCGCACACCTGTAATCCAAGCGACTTGGGAGGCTGAGTCAGGAGGATCATGAGTTCAAAGCCAGCCTCAGCAACTTAGAGAGGCCCTAAGCAACTCAGTGAGACCCTGTCTCTAAATAAAATACAAAATAGGGCTGGGGATGTGACTCAGTGGCCAAGTGTCCCTGAGCTCAATCCTCGCTTCCAAAATAAATAAATAAATAAAAATAAAGATAAACTGTTGTGTGAAAAGTTAAAACTTCACATGACCTCTTTATTTCACAGAACATGCAAGGAGGTACTAAACTCCATGGTCAGCTGGGCCATGGAGACAAAGCTTCCTATCGACAGCCAAAGCATGTGGAAAAGTTGCAAGGCAAAGCTATCCGTCAGGTGTCATGTGGTGATGATTTCACGGTCTGTGTGACAGGTAAGCCATCAACAGAAAGCATCTGAGTGCATTTAATGTAGGGATTGTGCTCAATACTGTGCAGTTTTAGTTAATATCTTACCAAAAAAAAAAAAAAAACAGTGTCCAAGGACCAAAGACATTGGGCAGATATGCTCATTAATAACAGTATTCCCAATTTGCTGTTCTTAGGGAATGATGGGCAAGGATAAGGCAGGTAGATAACACAGAAGAGGCAGGAGTGGGAGAAATGCTTTGTGTGCCCCATTTGAGGGAGAATATAATCTCACTACCTCTTGAGGTTGTGGATAACAAAGTCAGGATTAAGAGCTAAATTTAGTTTTGGTCTAGTCATTACTCATTTTATGATTCCTTGGTGCTTTTCTTTTTATCTGTAAAATAGAATCTTTAAACATTATAATTCTACCACTTTTTAAACTATTTATTACAGTAATACTGTTTATGACCCCTTAAATACAGACAACTCTGGATTTACATAATTTGTCCTTTTGGTTTCTCTGATGTAATTGTCTCAGGTGCAATCATTGGCTGTTTCCTCATTTCAGCCCTGCCCAGCTTTCTGACTGGACAAAATAAGTCAGTACTATGATGGATTGTTTTCTTTTCTTTTGCAGATGAGGGTCAGCTCTATGCCTTTGGATCAGATTATTATGGCTGCATGGGGGTAGACAAGGTTGCTGGCCCAGAAGTGCTAGAACCCATGCAACTGAACTTCTTCCTCAACAATCCAGTGGAACAGGTCTCCTGTGGAGATAATCATGTGGTGGTTCTGACACGAAGCAAGGAAGTCTATTCTTGGGGCTGTGGCGAGTATGGTAGGTGTAGCCTTGTTTCTGTCTACTTCTTCCCAGGTGCACAACCTAATTTCAGGTTTGTGTGCATCCAAACACAGCACATAGCCTCTATTCAAGAAGTGTTAATTCTGTTAAAGGGCATCTATAGAACATCTTCACTGGAAAAAAGGCTCTAATCTGAATGACTTTCTTATGTGTGTTTCAGGACGACTGGGTTTGGATTCAGAAGAGGATTACTATACACCACAAAAGGTAAAATCAGAAGCAGCTTCTCCCTAGAGCCTAAGTCACACAGGCTTCAAAAGTGTGTCCTTTTCCCCTGAATCCTCATATTAAGGTGTTTATTTCTGAAGTATTTTGACAATCTAGGGTTTCTGGTTTAGTGCTGTTGGTCTTATCATCTGACTAAATTGTAGTGGATACAACTACTGTGGACACTGGAGTCACACCTTTCAGGGATGAATGCTAAAATCATGTACAGAAGAAAAGTCACATATAGTTAAATATACCCAGAAATCTCCTCCAGAAACTCCTGGAAAGCAGTACACTACCTCTTTACACAGCCATATCCCCCTTCTGTTTCTATAGTTGAATATCAGATGAAATTGTTTTTGTTTAGAAGTCGTGTGGTGGGAGTTGTCATATCTGATTACTCAGCACTACTAGAGCTGGCACTATGAGAGGCTCACAAGAGTTGAAACCAACTGAGGGAAAAGCATCCTCACATTTCTCTCACACTCACCTGGGCATAGGCTTACCCACTGGACGGGTACCTACAATTAACTATACCATTTACTGTTACCAGTTTTTATTTACATTTTAAAATTAAATGGTGTGTTTGTGGAGCCCACTCTCAATGGGATTCACTGCAGTTGCTCTTCTGAAACCTATAATAGAAATTGTAAGGTTTGACGCTCAGGCTTCGTACACATTAGCTATAGAAGAATGTTCTCTCTGATATGCAGGTGCTAACTCAATAAAGGTGGGTAGGTCAAGAAGAATAAAAGTACTTTGGATTAGACAAAGGGGAATGAAGGGAAGGGAAGAGGAATGGGAATAGGAAAGATAGTAGAAAGAATCAGACATTACTTTCCTATGTTCATATATGAATACATGACCAATATAATTCCACATCATCTACAACAATGTATGTATAATTTGTCAGAGTACATTTTATTGTCGTGTGTAACTAAAAAGAAATTTTAAGAAGAAGAGGAGTGATAATAATAATAGTAATAATGTGGGCATTTGGAAGTCCTAGCTGCTATCTCAGTACCCTGTCGCCTCTCTTATAAAATGATCACTTGGAACCCACAGGACCATTAAGCTTCTATAGCTGTCAAGAAGCCCTACATCTCAGAGAAGGACACCAGCAAGGGATTGAAGCATCTCCTTTCCAGCTTGTTCTGAGCAGTCCCCTTTCTCAGAAGTCTTCAGAAAAGTAGAACCTGTTACTAAAATAAACTGACAGGGACTGTCTAGTTGAACTGGAACTGCCACCTTTCCTTTAGATTATAAAATTCGAGCTCCTGGTTGAAAATACTAGCCCTTAAGCTGCTGGGAAGATCTGAAGAGACCATCCTCTACTTCCCTGTCGTCCTTCTGCTAAATGCAGCATGTTGCTTCTGAAAGAATTTTGAAATTTTTTTCCAAATATGAATTATATATTTGGGATTTTTCTCTTCCAACTTCCTTTTCCTTTACAGGTAGATGTTCCTAAGGCCTTGATCATTGTTGCAGTTCAGTGTGGCTGTGATGGGACCTTCCTGCTGACCCAGTCAGGCAAAGTGCTGGCCTGTGGGCTCAATGAATTCAATAAACTGGGTCTGAATCAGTGCATGTCTGGAATTATCAACCATGAAGTGAGTGCCCCCTCCATATCCCAACCATACCATCAGAACTTCTCTTGGTTGGAATTTCTTTGGGAATACTGGTTAGTGACCACGGAATTTGACTTAAGAATACAGTTGGGCTGGGGTTATAGCTCATTGGTAGAGCACTTACCTAGCATGTGTGAGGCACTGGGTTCAGTCCTCAGCACCACATAAAAATAAATAAATGAAATAAAGGTACTGTGTCCATCTACAACTAAAAAAAAATGTTTTTTTTAAAAAAACATTAAAGTGATGATCTCATAGACATTGTTTTCAGCAAAAGAAACAAGCCAAAGCATACTATCTGATTCCAATTAGGTGAAGTTCAAGAACAGGCAGATTGATTTCTGATGTCAGAAATCAAAAGAGTGGTTACTTCTGGGCAGAGGGGTCTGGCTATTGTCAGAAGAGGTGACAGGGATCCTGGGGTGATGGAAATAGTCTCTGCCTTGATCTGGTGGTGGTTTTACAAGTGGGTGCTTACAGAAAAATGTCAAGCTATGCAGTATTTGCAGTATGTCATTCCTCAGTAAAATAAATTGATTGTAAAGAACAAAATGAAAAAATTCAGATTCTACCTCATTATTGAAAGAGGAACAGGAAAATTAACATGAAAAAAGTAACCTTTCATTCATCCCCCTGCAGAGTTTTTTAGATTTATTGTTCTCAAATCACTAATCCTGTATAGGCTTATTAAGTATAGTTTCCATTCACTCCCTTCAAGGACGTCATGAAATTCACCACTGATATTAAGTCAGTTTTCCTCTTTGTGTAATTATGACGAGTTTTTGTCATTTCTAAAGAATCAAAGTAAAAGAATTTTTCTGACTCAATGAAAAACATGAGTGTACATGTATGAGTGCACAGATGGTGTGACTTTACTTTGTGTACAACCAGAGAAACAATAACTGTACTCCATTTGTGTTCAATGAATCAAAATTAAATAAATTAAAAATAAATAAATAAAAACATCAAAAAAAAAAAAACATGGAAGTTAGTGAAGAAAGAAGACTAACATAGCCCTGGAACTTAACCACCTGGTTAAAGGCCAAGTTTGCAACTTACTGAGCTTGTGCCCTTGATTAAATTACCTAAATACTATGCCCCAAATTGCTGACCTATTTAAAAAAAAAAAAAGAGAGAGAGAGAGAGAGGGACTGGGGTTGTGGCTTGGTGGTAGAACGTGTGCCTAGCATGTGTGAGGCACTAGGTTCGATTCTCAGCACCGCATATAAAAACAAATGAATAAAATGAAGGTCCATCAACAACTTAAAAAACAAACATAAAAGCTAATTTTTAAGCAGTCTGTGAAGTAGCAATTTTCAGACAAGTACAAATTCTGGACAAGACTGGGAAGTGTATAGTTGGAACATTGGGTTTGTTTTGAAGTTTTAAACTTAAAGGAGAGAATATTTTTATACTAATTCAAAGGCCACATGGGTTTTAAGAAGTTAGCAAACACTTTTGACCTGCTAGATGAAGTTAGATCACACATTGTTTCATAGGCTGGAAATAATCTTCAGGATGTGAATTCTTTGCCCTGTTCTTTTTATATGCAGTGTGAAACCAAGACAGATGTCAATGAGTCTATCCTTACATAAGTACCTTCTGAGATGGAGTGTAGAGAGTTCATGTGTTGCATACCTTCATTTAAAATGTAAAAATTTGTTGTCAGAAAATCCTGTTTCATATGCTAAATTCTTTGATTGCCTATTGAACATATTTCCTTTTGTATGGTATTGAAATAGAAAGCTACCTGCACCTTCTTCCTGGTAACATGATTTGTTTGACTCTTCCATTTTCAGCCTGATTATTCCCCCATGTTTTTTCTCTCACAGATCTTTGCCTTCTCTTTTACTTGTTTCAGGCATACCATGAGGTTCCCTACACAACCTCGTTTACCTTGGCCAAGCAACTTTCCTTTTATAAGATCCGTACCATTGCCCCAGGCAAGACCCATACAGCTGCTATTGATGGTGAGTTGATTTTCAACTGTGTAATGTCCTTTAGGAGCTCAGGCTATTTTCTGCCATCTAGTGTTAGCTTTTCTTTTTTCTTTTTGGTACTGGGAATTGAACCCAGGGACACTTAACCACTGAGCTACATCCCCAGCTCTTTTTATATTTTATTTAGGGATAGGGTCTCCCTGAGTTGCTTAGGACCTTTCTAAGTTGCTGAGGCTGGCTTTGTACTCAAATCCTCCTGCCCCAGACTCCCAAGCCGAAGTGTTAGCTTTTCTTAACAACATTTCATCTTAATGATTTCCCTGCATCTAGTATTGTCATTAACAATCAGGCATTCAAGCACACTTTTTTTTTTTACTGTTAATCATTATAAATGCATGGTAAATATATCCTTTCTCTGAGAACACCACACCTCTAATTCCTGACTTACATTGTCTCTAATTAGTAACCTCTATGTATTAGAAGTTAGGTAGTATCCATTTTCCACATTAAAAGTACAGTGTTGGAGAGAAAATAGAATATTGAGTCGCTTAATGGATCTAACTGGTTACAGTGCCTAGACTGTATAGCCTCCATAGTTATAGAGTCATGTGACTAGCTTCATATTTGTATACTCTGACAATCAAGCTAGTGCCCCTGCTGTGTCTTCCTTCTGTGACCCATTTGTGCCTGGTTATTTATTTTTGCTTGTCTTTCAGAGCGAGGCCGATTACTGACCTTTGGCTGTAATAAGTGTGGGCAGCTGGGAGTTGGGAATTACAAGAAGCGCCTGGGGATCAACCTGTTGGGGGGACCTCTTGGTGGGAAGCAAGTGATCAGGGTCTCCTGCGGTGATGAGTTCACCATTGCTGCCACTGATGGTGAGTCTGTACTTGTCATTTCGAGGTTTCTGAACAGATGGATATGTTTTAATTGGGAAAGTGGTGAGCTAATTTTTATATAGCTGGGTTATGATTTACTTTTTTATTTATATTAAATCAATGGCCAGTTGTAATAATATTGAATCTCATTGACTTTTCATGTTTCACATAGTGATTTTTTTAAGGGTCAGATTTCTAGATAATGCTGAATTGATATTCTAAGTTCCTTCCTTTTAGAGTTTTAATTAATTTTTTGATGAAATGTTTTCAAACTTATTAAGTATTTCTATCTGTATCTTGCTGATCACCGTGTTGGTGCCAATTATTAGTGACTAGGCAACTGGAAAGAATACAGCAGATCTTTCAATGCTATGATAGAGGCATCCAATTCCTTCCAGGCTCAGTCCTCTCTCCAGATGAGTTCATTCCTTAAACGTTATATCACCATCCTTGACTCATTTATTCAACGTCCCTCAACCTTGATGTTTCAAAAGATAGCCCAGTTATCCCAAGTAAGTTCTAATGCCTATTATCTTAGCATAATCATTAATACCACCCTCCTTCCAATTAAAAGCAAAAAGGCCTGATTTGGAAAAGAATCAGGATTCTGGATTTGGCATCTTAGACAAACAGTATATTCTGATTTTCTGCCCAAGACCTGTTACTCTGCAGCCTTCCTGTCTCTGTAAGTGGCAGCTCCATACTACACCCTTCATCCCCTCCATCTGCAAGTCCTATTGATTATCTTCAAAACATATCCAACAATTTATTGTCATCACCACTGCTACAGCTGATCTCTCCACTTCCACCCTGGCTCCTTTAAAGTCTCTTTTCCTCATCATAGCTTCAAGGATCCCTTTAAATACCTCCTGTTTAGAACCTCTAAGGGCTTCCTACATCAGTCAGCAAAAACCCGAGTCATCGTAGTAGCCTCCGTGGTTCCATATGACCAGGACTCCAGCCATCTCCTGATCTCTCCTTTGACCACTCTCTCCTTTGTTACTTTGCTCCAGCCACCAGGGGCCTCCTTGTTCCTTTGCGTTACTTATTTTACCTATATAGCCTTGTGCTTGCTGTTCCATCTGCCTGGAAACTCTCTTCCTCATTTCAGCCACATCTCTACTTAAGTGTCCAAAAGTATTTCTCTGACCACACTTTCTATAATAAACCGCTTCCCACTATTGTTCTTTTATTTCTCCTTATTTTTCATCTCCACTTATCTTCCTTCATAGCATGTATTACTCCCTGAAACATTATATATTTCTTTGTGTATTATCAGTCTCTCTTGCTCCAGGGTCAGTTCTGCAGGAGCAGGGACTGAATTTTGTTCACTGCTCAGTCGCCTCAGGCAGTGCCTATCATGAAGTAGATGTCCAATAAATGTGTCAATATATGACCAGTAAAGAGTTGTTGAGGGGCTGGGGATATAGCTCAATTAGTAGAGTGCTTGCTTTGCAAGCACAAGGCCCTGGGTTCAGTCCCTCTCACCGCAACAAAACACAAAAAAAAAAAAAAAAAAAAAGAGTTGTTGAGTGAGTAAAGCAGTGGATGAATGGCAGTACATAGGAGCAGTGGTTATTATTACCTGGTAGAATCAGGAATTTAGGCTTCTATGGGGGAATAAACAAATTACCTTCATTTGGGACAGAGTTGGGCAATTTTGTAGCTCTGAAAAGATGGAGCACTCAACCCTGGCTTGGTGGAGCACACCTGTAACTCTAGTGACTTGGGAGGCTGAGGCAAGAGGATCACAAGTTCAAAGCCAGCCTCAGCAAAAGTGAGATGCTAAGCAGCTCAGACCCTGTCTCTAAATAAAATACAAAATAGGACTGGTGATGTATCTCAGGTAGAGTGCCCCTGAGTTCAATTCCCAGTACCCACCCCCCAAAAAAGATGGGGAACTCAAAAAGTTGGGAGGCCAGAGTTCTGTTAAATGATCTTATGTTTAATTTTTTTTCTAGATAATCACATTTTTGCTTGGGGAAATGGTGGTAATGGTCGCCTAGCAATGACCCCCACAGAGAGACCACATGGTTCTGATATCTGTACCTCATGGCCTCGGCCTATTTTTGGATCTCTGCATCATGTCCCAGACCTATCTTGCCGTGGCTGGCATACCATTCTCATTGTTGGTAAGGGTTTCATATGTGAGGGGTTGGGATGGCTTGGGCAGGCTTGACCCACACCTACAGTACTGTTGGTCATATTCTTAAAAAAAAAGTATCCTCTAGTACAGAGGCCACTTCTCTAAGTCTTGTAATGGACAGCATGCCATAATCATTATGAAGTTATCTGGTGTCTGAGATAGCAGTTATCTCCTTTATTACCTCCCTTTTAGACTCTCCTCACTTTTCCTGCCTGTGTCTGTATACAGTGCTTACTGACTGAATATGTTTTCTCAGAGAAAGTCTTGAATTCTAAGACCATCCGTTCTAATAGCAGTGGCCTCTCCATTGGAACTGGTAAGTAGCAATATTTCAGGTACCAGTGGTTTTCTGAAGAGTGGGTCATTGGGTTAGAGTTTATGAAGGCTTCAAAACTGAAGGGAAAACAAAATTTCTTTGGGAAACGAGGAATATAGTGATTAAGAGGGAAGATACTATGTTGGTGAGTTTCACAATAAGTCATGACTTAGATTGTGGTCGGGGAGAGTACATCTTTGCCTTCAACACATTTGGAAGTAATTAAGTGGCTTTCTCATACTGTAACTTGTGTTAATCCTTAACCTTACTCTCCCAGGGGCCATGAGTTCTCTGTCCTTTGCTCTCTGGTATTCCCTGGAGTATTCCATTCTATAGAAACAGTGCTTCAAAACCAGCCATTGGAAATGAAAGTCAACTAAACTTCAGCATAGTTAGGAAAATGAACCTGAAATTATTTGATAGTTTTCATGTAACTGCTTTCTCCATGGTTCTCTGATACTTGGAACCATCCAGGAAATTGATTGTTCCTTCTTGGTCTTTTATCTGCTAGAGTCCCTGTAGACTTTGTTATCTCAGGACCAGTTCTTTTGTGGAATCCAACAGACAAAAGCAGATTAGTCCCCCCAAAAGAAACAGTTTAAAATCTACTCTAGAGTTATTGAACCTAATTTACATATACATCACCCCTTTTACACCTTGTATTGGTTTCCTTAAGTAATCCGTTGCTCAGCCTTTCTATTTGGACATGTCACAAATGATTAAATACCTTTTTGCTAAACAGTTTTCTTTTCTCAAACAAGGGCAGAAATTTTTGTCTTTTTTTATTCATTAAATGTATCCACATTACCTAGAACAGTGAGCTACATACAATTAATGGCCAACCTATTTGATAACACAATTCTAGTTATTTTAGTGATAGCATCATATATTTATTTCATTGTTAGCATGAAAATTTGTATGTATGTTTAAATTGTCTTGTGTTTATCTCACGTGTACATAATTCTTAGAAGCCACTTAGAGTAAAAAATAAGCTTCAAGAACTTATGTTCGAGTCAGGTGTGGTGGTGCACACTGGTAATTCCAGCAGGAGGCTGAGGCGGGAGGATCCAGGGTTCAAACCCAGCCTCGGGAACTTGAGACCTTATCTCTAATAAAATATAAAAAAGGGCTGGGGATGTGACTCAGTGGTTAAGCCCCCCTGGATTCAATCCCCTAGTACCAAAAAAAAAAAAAAGAGCTTATGTTGGAATCTACATACCTAACAGCTGTTGTAGTAGGATCATAGTAGAGCATAGGAGTCAGTCCTCAAGCCAGCATAACATGGGATGATAAACAATCCTTTAAATTTAACTCTAGAATATACTATGAAAATTTATGTATTTTTATTTTTTTGTTCTGGTGATTGAACCCAGGGGTCCTTTACCACTGAACTAGATACCTACTCCTTTTTATTTTTTAGAGACAGAGTCTTGCTGAATTGCTGAGACTGGCCTCAAACTTGGAATTCTCCTATCTCAACTTCCTGAGTCTCTGGGATTAGAGTCTCTGGGTGGAGTTTCTTGGTGCTACTGTACCTGACTCTAAGCAATATTTTTTTAGCTTTGGGCAAATTTATTTTCTTGTATTTTTCTTTAGCCCATATCAAAATTCATTTGCATTTTCTGAGCACTCATCAGCCAGTCTTCATTACGGTAGCTTGAAAAGATCCAGCCATCATATTTTTAAAATGCATACAAATAGTCACATACTCCTGTAATTCTAGCAACTCAGGAGGCCGAGGCCAGATTGCAAGATTGAGGCCAGCCTCAGCAATTTTAGCAAGACCCCATCTCAAAATAAAAAAAATTAGAAAGGGCTGGGGATGTTGCTTAGTGGTAGAGTGCCCCTGAGTTCAATCCCCAGGTCAAAAAAAAATCATGCAAATAGCTGTCAAAAAATTTAAATGCTCAGATGAATGTTGAAGAATGCACCATTTGGATGTTTCACCAGACAGGGAGCTGCCAATGATGAGTTTATCTGGCAACTTTAAGAGGTGTTTGACTCAAATATTTTCATGAACT
The DNA here is from genome assembly GCA_020662805.1 of Glaucomys volans. NCBI lineage: Eukaryota > Metazoa > Chordata > Mammalia > Rodentia > Sciuridae > Glaucomys > Glaucomys volans. The sequence continues at coordinate 418,771 of JAJEJO010000931.1, read as the reverse complement.
TTTTTTTACTTTTATTTTTTATTTAATATGGAATGTTTCACGAATTTGCAGTCATCCTTGTGTAGGAACAACACTAATCTTCTCTGTATCATTTCCAATTTTAGTAGAGTGCTGCTGAAGCAAGCACATAAACTGTTCGTATAAGATGAACGTCAGTGGAGGATACTAGAGTCTAATTGTATTTGTTTAAGATGCAGAATAATCATGGGCACTCCTAGTGAACTGTGGTTGAAGGGATGTTCAGTAATGCATTATGATATTGATAATCTGCTATGAATATAGGATAAGCAGATTTGGAAAGTGGAAGTGAATCGTAGTTGTGAAGATCCTGACATAAAGATACCTTGTATAAAAACTAACAATTTAGTCTCAGATATCTGACTTGCACTATTGCCATTCTACTTCATGTAACTCTAGGAACCTTTCCAGGGGTAAGTGGGACCATTAGATGCTAGATCTTTATTGTTGCAAAGCAAAGCTCTCTACCTCTATGCCATTTATCTGCAGTGGTTCAGAACTCTAGTCCAGGAGGTGGTGCCGGCAGCCCTGGTGGTGGTGGTGAAGAGGAGGACAGTCAGCCGGAATCTGAAACTCCTGACCCAAGTGGAGGCTTCCGAGGAACAATGGAAGCAGACCGAGGAATGGAAGGTTTAATCAGTCCCACAGAAGCCGTGGGGAACAGTTGTGGGGCCAGCAGCTCCTGTCCTGGCTGGCTTCGAAAGGTAATTCCTTTGGAAGAGATACCTCAGATAAAAAAATTATCAGGCCCTTTGCAAGGACTAGAAAAGAGCTATCAGGATCTCTTGGTTTACCTTGTCTTATTAAATCGTTTTGTAGCAAGAATCTAGGTTTCTGATTTCTACCTGCAAAGAAATCACCAAAATGTTAATTCCTTTTTCTTTCTAATAAAAGTAATAAAAACATCCTCATAACCATATTATTTAAACAGACTGTAAATTAATATAATCTACCTGGACAGCAGTTTTTGTAGTGAATGTGTGCAAATACTAGTAAGTTCATAGATTTTTGTACTGTTATAAAAGTTGAATATTGGGGCAATTGGAATGCCTTACAGTAGAGATCCAATTTATGAAGGTTTAAGTTCAGACATAGAAATGTGATATTGAAGTATATTTATTTGAAAAGTAAATTAAATATGTAATGCACAGAAGAATGTGGACAAGACTGTAGTGATCATTTTGACAGTGGTTATCTGAGTGGTGAATTGGTGGTTTTTATTAACTTCCTTTGCCCATTCATATTATATACAGTAAACATAAAGTTTTTGAAGTTTAAAACTTTTTCTCAAAAAACAAAAAATTATAGATTTAAAGTTCCTTAACCAACAACCCTAAACTTGATAATTATTTGAGGAGTGTAAGCACAGCCTCAGCCATAGCCTTTAGCTGTCTAGCAGTTGGCCTTACTGTCCTCACCTTCAAGCCTACCCACTCATTGAATAACCTGTGCAGAATTAAGTGTATTGGGGAAATGCACCAGATACTCCAGACTCTCTTCTTGAACTTGAGTCTGAATTTGCATCACTGTTACTCCACCCATGAAGTTTGTCGGTTTTATTCCCAGTTAGGATGAGCTGTGTTGTTAACCACAACTGTCCTGCCCCACTAGAGGGTGCTAATGTCACAACAAAATGAAAGCTAGAGCAATAATGAGAAGGGAATTTGGGAGAAATAAAATTTCTGCAAACAATTGATGAGATTCTTTCTCATGTATATAGGAGCTGGAAAATGCAGAATTCATCCCCATGCCTGATAGCCCATCTCCCCTAAGTGCAGCATTTTCAGAATCTGAGAAAGATACCCTGCCCTATGAAGAGCTGCAAGGACTCAAAGTGCCCTCCACAGTTCCTCCGGAGCACAAGCCCCCAGTGGGAGCCTGGGTAACAGCTTTTTACCTTGAATTGCCAACTAGGTAGAGTAACTACAAGCTTTGCCCAGTCCTTCTGGCCTCACTGTGTCCTCTGGCTTCCCTGGTCTTCTGGCTGCCCTGCATCAACTCTTTACACTCTCTGTCTAGTAGTCCTTTAAGTTTCTGCCCAAGACTAAACTGGGCTGCCTTGGATCCATATTTTCCCTGCCACGTTTCTGACAGACTAACACCTTTTACACCAGAGGTTCTCTTTTCTTTCTGCCTCTAGAGTACCAAAACTGAAGTTCCTGAATTCTGATTCATTTTTTAATGATACTGCTAGGATGGGTTGGAGGCTATAAATATAAGGAGTAATGCCTGAAGTGTAGGGAGGGAGCAAGACATGTGTACCCAATTCCTGCAGAAATGAAACTGTGGTAAATACTTAAATAAAACTAAACCAAAAGACAGTAGAATGAGTCAGACACAACTTTCCTGTGTTCATATATGAGTACACGACCAGTATAACTCTACATCATGTACAACCACAAAAATGGGAAGTTATGCCAGGTATGGTAGCACACACCTGTAATCCTAGCAGTTCAGGAGGCTGAAACAGGAGGATCACAAGTTCAAAGCCAGCCTCAGCAACAGCAAGGTGCTAAGCAACTCAGTGAGACCCTGTCTCTAAATAAAATACAAATAGGGCTACAGATGTGGCTCAGTGGTTGAGTGCCGCTGAGTTCAATCCCCAGGAAAAAAAAAGGGAAGTTATACTCCATGTATGTATAATATGTCAAAATACACTCAACTTGGGGAAAAAACAAAACAAAACTGTAAACCAGGGATGGGAAGGCAGCAAACTTTTCTATAGAAGGCCAGGTAGTAAGTATTCTAGACTTTGCAGGCCATACAATCTCTTGCAACTACTCAACTCTGACATAATAGCCCAAAAGCAACCACAAATACAGGTTGGGTGTCTTTTATCCAAAATGCTTAAGATCTAGAAGTGTTCTATATTTCAAATTTTGTCAGTTTTTTTAATATTTGCTTGTACATAATGAGATATCTTGGGACTGGGACCCAAGTCTAAACACAGAATTTGTTTATATTTCATAGACACCTTATGAACAGTCTGAAGGTAATTTTATACAGTATTTTAGTGTGCCTGTTCTTTAACCACAATCTCTATCACATGAGGTTAGATGTGGAATTTTTCACATGTGGCATCATGTCAGTGCCCAAAAAGTTTTATATTTGGGAGTGTTTTGAATATTTGGATTAGGGATGCTTGACCTATAATCCATAATGAATGAGCATGCTTGTCTTTCAATAAAACTTTATTTACAGCGGGGCGCGGTGGCGCACGCCTGTAATCCCAGCACTTGGGAGCCTGAGGCAGGAGGATCGCAAGTTCAAAGCCAGCCTCAGCAACTTAGTGAGGCCCAAAGCAACTCAGTGAGACCCTGTCTCTAAATAAAATACAAAATAGGGCTGGGGATGTGGCTCAGTGGTGGAGTGGCCCTGGGTTCAATCCCCAGTACCAAAAAAAAAAAAAAAAAATACTTTATTTACAAAACAGGCAGTAGGCCAGAATTGACCCATGGGCTGTCATTTGTTGACCCTGGCTATTAACAAAGTACAGTAGAAGAAGGGAGAAAAATCCAGACTGGGAGAATTAAAAACCTTCCCAGAAGAGGTAATAAAATCTTTGAAACTTGATGGTCAGTTAGCCTTCTTGAATCGTGCTGGTAGTCACACCTCTCCAGTCTGTACAGAGTGATCCACAACATTTCACAAATGTTGACCCTTTAGATCATCCTGTCCTCGCTGTGATCAGAAGGACTTGTTCCAAACTAAATCGTGCACTTTAAATTTTTTGTAGAATCCTTGAAAATAGGTCATTGTTCTTCTACCTTAGCCTCGTGGGGACCAAGGCACTGAGAGTTCCCTTGTCCTGTCAGTTCCAGGCACTAATGTAATCCCAGCACTTTTCTGTTTCTCTTAGACCTGTTCTTGTGTGCATATTTTTTATCATATTAGTTTAAGTGAAATCTGTTTGGATTGGGGAGCTGTGTCCCTGAGTAGACTCTCCTGCAATCTCTCTTTCTTGTCCCCAGCCATCTCGGCTGAATCCTGCAGTACCATGTGCTGGGAAAGGAACACCAATGACTCCTGCCTGTGTGTGCAACACTCTGCAGATGGAGGTGGAGAGATTGCAGGGGCTGGTGTTAAAGTGTCTGGCTGAACAACAGAAGCTGCAGCAAGAAAACCTCCAGATTTTTACACAACTGCAGAAGCTGAACAAAAAATTAGAAGGAGGGCAGCAGGTGAGAGCATTGACAGAATAATTCAGTTTCTGAGTCTTTTAAAAAAAAAAAAAAAAATCACAGAAACAGAACACCAAGCGTTGGATACACTTATCCTTTGCAAGTCTCTACCTTTTGTGGTGTAACTTTTGTAATGAGTCCCAGAAGCCTTGGACCCTGTTCAGGCACCTGGATGAATCAATTTCATCACCTAACTTCCATTGTTTTTTTTTTTTTTTTTCTGTTTGTTGTTCCTATTTGCTTTTTCTTTTACCCTTTTTTATGAAAAATGTTAAGCCTCACAATGAACACCCATATATCCACCATCTAGATCCAACAGTTGTTCGTATGTTGCTGTGTTTGGGGGGATGTGTGTGTAAATATGTACTTTTTATTTTAGGAACCATTTTAAAGTAAATTGTATGTAGCCCCCCTAAATACGTCATTTTGCGTTTCCTAAAATACAGATATTCATTGTCCTGGACAACAGCATTTTTATCACACCTAACAAAATTGACACTAAATAAATATTCTCAATTTCATCTAGTACTCCATTGATAATTTGAATTTTTCCAGTTTTTCCACAAAAATATTCTTTATCAGACTAGAATTGAGTCAGGAGCCCCACATGTACTTAATTGGCCTCATTTTAATGTAGAACAATTTCCTCCACCACTATCACTCTTTCCTTTTTTTTTTGCGGTGCTAGGGATTGAACCCAGGGCCTTGTGCTTGCGAGGAAGGCACTCTACCAACTGAGCTACATCCCCGCCCACTCTTTCTTAAATATTTTCATGATGTTGATATTTTGAAGAAATTGGGCCATTGGGCCAGTTGTTTAAAGAATGTCCCACATTCTTGATTTCTCTTGTTTCCCTGGGGTATCGTTTAATTTGTTGTTCTTTCAGTCTCTTTTCTGAAACTATAAGTTGGATTTAAGGTTTGGTTAGATTCAGGTTAAATGATTTGAGAAAAGCACTTCACAAATGATGCTGTTTGTGCTGTCTTTAAAGGGCCCTGGTATTGCTTGCTGCACATGAACTCTACTCTAGGAGTAGAGAAATAGCTTCAGCCCTTGGCTTTGTCATTTATTAATTAAATGTGTTTGGACTCATTACTTTGTTTCTCTGAGCCCTAGTTCCTCATCTAAAGAAGAAAATAATACCACCCATCCCATATCAGGGTTTATTGTTTTTGCTTTTTGTTTTTTGAATTAAATGAAAGAATGCCACCGGGGGCCGTGGCACACACCTGTAATCCCAGCACTTGGGAGCCTGAGGCAGGAGGATCACGAGTTCAAAGCCAGCCTCAGCAACTTAGCGAGGCCCTAAGCAATCAGTGAGACCCTGTCTCTAAATAAAATACAAAATAGGACTGGGGATGTGACTCAGTGGCCAAGTGTCCCTGAGTTCAATCCCCGGTTCCAAAATAAATAAATAAATAAAATAAAATACAAAATAGGGCTGGGGATGTGGCTCAGTGGTTGAGTGCTCCTGGGTTCAATCCCCAATACCAAAAAAAGAAAAGAAAAAATGCCTATGAAACTATTTTAGAAAGTTATATATATATATTTGAAGTGAGATTGGCAGCTGTAGCAGGTAGGAAGATCATTTTGTCCAGGACTATTTCAGTTTGAAAACTGAGAGTTCTGTGTCCCAGGAAACCCTACAGTCCCAGGCAAACCACCGCAGTTGGTCACCCCATCTGCTACAATGTAAAGATGTAAACATTTTCTAAACTGGTACCATGAGCTTCCTACAAAACTGTGGCTACAAACCTTTGGAGTCTAACATTGAAAAATTAGCCCTGAATTGCTGGGACTGGATGGCACTGTTGCTAATGGGGAACTGTTTCTCTGGACAGGTGGGGACGCATTCCAGAGGAACTCAGACAACAAGGGAAGAGATGGAACTGGATCCAAAGCCTGACTTAGATTCAGATTCCTGGTGCCTCCTGGGAACAGATTCCTGTCGACCCAGCCTCTAGTCTCCTGAGCCTATCTTGCCCCCAGGAAACTGGGATCCAGAGTACTTCACAGCACACTTACCGAACGCAAAGAGCAGCTTTCCTGGCTTTGTTCACTTGCAGACAAGAAGCGCAAGGCGGAGGCTCTGAAGCACTTTCCTAGTACATTTGGAGAGTGGCATTGCCTTTTAGATAGGATCTAGGAGTGATTTTATTGTTTTGGAGAATGGAAGGGCCCTGTGGCCCTAGCTTTGTCACCAGTGACTGCCATAGCAACAGCAGCTCTATACCTCATCTATTGATCCCACCTTTGAAGAGGAGAGACAGTGCTCACTTTAATTGCACTGGTAGCAGCTCATATCCCTTTTGTCATTTTCATCAGTGATCAGAAGCTGCCTTGGGAATTCAGCACCAGGCATTGCATCTCTGGGTGGGGGAGGGAAAAGTGTGAAACTGGGGCCGGCTGGGACCAGGTGTGGCCTGCCCAGGTTCCTCTAGAGAGTGGCAAAGTATTCTGAGCCCTCTCAGGAGCCCAGAGTCCAGGAAAATTTGTCTGGTGGAGTCAGTCTAGGGTTTGTTTTCAGAAAGTTCATTTACTTCGTGCAGCTAAATGCTTTAGGAGGAAAAGTGGGCCTAGAAAGCTTTTCCTCTGAGGGTTGATTGAAATGTCTTGTGAGGATAGACAAAGGGCAGGTCCCACCTCATCACACAGCTGGAGTTTCAGGCTGTGGCCAGTGCAGGGTGGGATTTCCCAGCTCTGGAATATGCCTCAAGGGAGAAGGTGTCTCAGAGAGTTGAGTCAGGCAGTTAAGAAGAGCCTTAGGAAAATCATGAGGAGTGCCTCCTTCAGTGCCACTGCCTGGTGTCTGAGAGGGCATCAGAGTGACACTGAGTCTTCTGCCCCTGGGAAGACTGTGCCTCTGCCTTCATGGCTCTTGGAGGTCTAATCCCTTCCTGCATATCTAGTCAGTATTTTTCCCCTTTTGGTGTCTTTTAAAGCCATGTCATAAACAGTGAATCTGTATCATCTTTCTTACTTGAGTGGCCCAAAGCCAGCACCAAACCTTGGGAGTCCCAGAAGCCTAACAGAGCAGGTCGAACCTGCCAAACGAAAGGAGTTTGGCTGTGAGCTCATTTCTGATGTGCCTTTGTAGATAGGAACAGGCTAGCGTTCCCAAAGAGAAATAGTGTCCTGAAAGAACAAAATTTCATGTAGATAGATCTAGGCAAGTGTTAGATGGTTTCCCACAAGGATGTAGGCTTTGTGTTTCCACCAAGCCTTATGAAGTGTTCCTTGGGGTTTAGGGTCACAGGAGCTGATTTGATGGTCTTATATCCTCTTCCCTACAAGTCACAAACTTAATTTTATTTTTCCAAAAACAAAACAGATGTTAAATATTGGAGGAGACCTATGTTAGGGAAAATCTGCCATTTCCCAAAAATTAGTGATGTAAAGGCTGGTGCTCAGAGAAAGCCCCATCTGTGGGGATGGGCAACTCTGTCCAATGGGATCCTCTGGTTTGATGTCCCATTGTTTTCTCAATTCTGAGAAGAATAGTACATTAGTACTAATGTAATCACTGAACCTTTTCCTTAAATAAGGGAAGGTTACAAGGTCTGAGGGTTTGCTACAAACCCTGACAGTGGGTTTTGGTTCATCATAAATGCAGCTTTGGATTCTTAAGGACTGATTGGCCTCTCACGTTCCTGCATCCTCACGATCACCATTTCAGCAGGCCTGAGCAGCAGGGCTGATTTTGGTGTTCATTAACGAGGCTGGCTCCTGCTCTGGAGCTGAGGGACATGGGTACGTTGCTGAGACTGGGGTAATGGTGAGTGTTGAAAGGGCTAAGAGCCCTGCTTTGTTTCTAGAGGGGAGTCATTCCCTGGCTGTGGAACGCCTTGGTCATTTTCTCTAGCATGTTCCTTGGGAAGTCTAGGTTTGCTATTAATCTGGCTGAGAGTCTAGGTTCTGTGCCTTAGAGACAATTTGCACTTTCCCAAATTGTGCCTAGGACAACATGATTTTTCCCACCAAACAGCTATGCAAAAAGAAACCAGTTCAGAGGTGGCAGCCATAGTTGAAGAGAATGAAAGGTGAAGCAGCACAAGTGCCTTTGAATGGTTTCCTGTAGCTGATTGTTCCTTTGTCCTGCTTTTCTTCATTATGCGGTGCTAGGTATTGCTTTTGAGTTACAGTATAACCTGAGTTACTCCTCTATGCTGACACTGTTGCCAAAGAACTAGCTTATTGTTAGCCAGATGCTGGAAAGGTTGAGGGTGGAGTGGTTTGGCATTTCTGTTTTAAATAAACATTTAAACTCTCAATTAGTGCTGTGCCTCAGTAAGCCTGCACATGGCCGCCATCACTGGGGATAAAACACCCACATTCCGGATCTGAATCTTTGATTCCATGAATGTTTATATAAATAATAAATGTGTTCTTAGAAACAGCACAAGGAACATTGCACAGAAATAATCTGCTGCTTTTCCATCTTTTATTCTTGCCAGCAAGATCATTTCTGCTACTGCCACTTTTTTATGAAAACTTTGAAATGACAGTGCTGGAAGTTCAGAGGAAGGGGAAAAAAGAGCTATTAAAGGAAGGGTCCTTTCTTGTACTTACCTCCTTAGACTCATAGAGGCTTTTCCAAGTGATCATGCCATTTTCTGTTTACAAAACTTTTCCCTTAAAGAGGCTGAGCCGTATTTGGTCTCCCTGGCATAGCACAGCCAAGTTACAACTGCTCTTGGCTGAGCATTTTGCTGAAGTCTAAAACTCAGGTTTCATTTGGTTTATCATCTATTCAAAAACATTCCTAATAGGGCAGTTCCGCAGCAAGGATGTATTTTGGGCAAATTCATTCAAATGCAGTCTCTGGGCCTCCAAGGAGGTGTGTCACGGCAGTGTCAGCACAGTGGGCTACAGTCAGGACTGTAAACGTGGTCCTCCCCACTGCTCTAATGATTAGCCATGAAGTAAATGCACTGATCATTAAACCCCAGGACCATGAACATAAGGAGAAACGCTCCACTGTCAAATCTCTGCTGCCTCCTGCTACTTCCAAGTGAAGGGCATTTCCATGTGAGTTTCACCGTGAGATTTCTCCCATAGCTTAACTTTTTGAACTTTAAAAATTTATAATGTTTACTTGGACTAAAGTTTCCTGGACAAAGTAATATAAAATATGGACATTTATAGGCAGCATTTTTGTGTCTTCTCTCATCCTAGCCAGGAAAAGACTTAGAAACAAAGTTCTTCCCTCTTCCCCAAACCCAAGTCAAGCTAAATTTAAAAGATTAGTGAGTGAATAACCAAGATCTAAACATGTAGAGATCAAAGAGAACACCAGGCGCTGACTACTTTATTTCTTTGGCAACTTAAGAGTGAATAAGTGCATCCTTGTGTCTATAGAAAGCACTCCCTGTACACACTGTGACCTGTAACATTAATAGCCCCATCCGGGGATCCCAAAGCCAGGTGCCTGGGGGGCCAGGCAGATGAAGCAAGTGACACAGGCCCCACCTGTTGCCACCCCTGACTGAAGGGGCCACTTTTTGTGAACCTCGCCAAACTTGTCCTTAGGTTGCTGGCCCAGTGTTTCCAGAAACTCCAATTTTTTAAGAGATGTTCTGTATTCCAGTTTTTAAATGTCAGATCATATTTTTGACACTGTACAGCCAAATAATACGCATCTGTGGGACAGAGCTGTCCACAGGCTACCACTCTGTAACCATGGCCACAGCTTATTCTTGGCATCTATTGCTTTTAACATCAAATGTGGAACTTAGTGTATCCCTTGTTAAACTTGCCTGGGAAATGTAAATATTGGGTTAAGGAAATATCCAGTGTCTCTGTGAGCTTTCCTTAAGGACTCACTCATCTTCTTGTTTGTTTAAGTCCTCAAAACCCATTAATGGAGGGCCTAACTTGCATTAGGCACTATTCTTCATAGAAAATTAAAAAGATCTTTTTTCTTCAAAGTTTACTCTCTAAAATAGAAATCAGACTGTGCTCTAGTCAGCAGGGACATGTGACATTATACACCCTCCCAGCTTGCTCTGACAGTAGATTTGCTGCCTCAAAGTCATTCAGGCCAGGTGTGGAGGCCACCGCATAACTGTAATCCCAGCTACTTGGAGACTGAGCCAGGAGGATCACAAGTTCGAGGCCCACCTCAGCCATTTAGTGAGATCCTGTCTCAAAATTTAAAAAATAAAAGAATTAGGGATGTAGCTCAATGGTAAAGCATCCCTGGATTCAATCCCCAGTCACAAAAAAATAAGTCAACCAACCTGATTTGAAAGCAAGAGAACTAGCAGTTTCTTCCTTTCTTTTTCTTTTTTTCAACATATGAAACCCATTAGAATAAAGAACAAGTAGGGAGAAGTATAATGAGCTTCCCCAACCCCTGCCCTGTAAAGTACATAAAGATGTTTCCTTTATTACACAGTATACCACAGGGAAGGTTTAGGATATTTTGTGCCCTAACATCACATACGTTTATTGGCATTTGGCCAGGACCATGCCCCAGGGAGGCCAAGGATAGACTTCCATTAATAATGTCTTGTGGCAAAATCTTATTATCTTTTATAAGAGTTACCATCTGGGTGACCATGGACCTCTGACCCCAACTCATCCCAACCTCTTGCAAGAGCCAGAAGAACTAACAAAAACCACACACATACACCATGACCAAAAGGCACAACCAAACACAGGCACTTCACTAGTACAAACCAGTCTGCCTTGCGAGAAGACAGCTTTAATGTAGGCTGCTTGCTGTTCTGTGTCTTCACCCATCAGTTCCTAGGGCAAGACCATAAGGCACACAGTAGAGGTTGTAATTCAGTGGGAAGCTGGGTCTTCCTCCTGCCTCTTGCTGCCTAGCAACTGCTCTCATTGTTTCTGGCTCTGCAGGCCGTTCTAGGTGATATCAAAGTTTTGTCTGTTTTTTCTTTACATCAAATTATTCTACTTCCGTTCATTGCTGAAGCAGAACCTTCTGAACTACCCAAGGAGGTTTCCACTGTTGCCTGTTCAACTATAATGCTTCCGTGGAGGTGGAGGACGATTCCTGATGGTCTTACACTTGGGAATGTGTCGCTCAGCCACCTTGGGAGCAAAGTGACGGCTACAGTGAGGACACTGAACATAGTCTGGGTTTTCTGCAGGCAGGATGGGATGCAGGTCTGAGGGTTTTCCACCTTTGGCAATTATCTGCTGGATCTCCCTGGCATGACGGAGGGTATGGATGAAAGATTCGTGCTTCTGCCTCCAGTTGTTCTTCTGAGGAGGTTCCACCTATAATGTAAAAAGAAGACTGATGTTTATCTTATCTCCTTCCTGAATCTCCATGAGAATGACAGTAGGAAATAAAAAGGGTATTAATCTAGGAGATCAAAGAGAACAGAAAAGGAGTGACTGTGGTAACTGACTTGTCAGAATGGAGGCACAGAAAAAGGGCCTGCAAGGGGTGTAATACTGGGAGGCGAGTGATCTTCCCAGCAGAACCCCTGAGAGGGTCAGAACCAGGAGGTGGGAGGCAGGGAGGTGCAGGACTATAAGCGTGCTGGACCCCAGGGCTCCCTCCCCCTTTCAAATACAAATGTCCAACACCCCCAGTGCCCTCACATGAGAAAGGATTTTTCACTCTGGAGAAATTAAACTGGATGGATTTCAGATTCAGGAAATCCAGACAGGGTGGAGAACAGGGTTAATCTTGGGCTTGAAAATGGGGACTAAGTGCAAGGATACATAGCAAATTGTGTGACTGTCAGCCTCCACCCCCCAACTCAGCTCCCAGAGTAACAAGCACCTTTGTGTCTTCTTAGGAAAGAAAGGGTTCTCCGAATGCACTGAATGGTCCAGAGAAAAGCCTCCAGATGCTGACCTTGGGGCACCCAATTATAAGATTCACTATCTGATAATCTTAACATGAAGGCCCTTAGTCAATTAGACCCACGTAATCGTAAATATGAATGGACAGCCAAAGACCACCAGATATTTGATGAAAGCTCCAAAAAGGAAAAGACCTCCCTCAAAATATAAAACAAAAATTCAGGAAGCAGTAGCAAGAAAACAACTTTACACAAAAAATATATCAATAAAATGGATATTAGAAGAGAATATGTCCATAAAAGGAAGATATTAAAAAGCAACGACATTAGGCTAGGGATATAGCTCAGTGATATGGCAATTGCCTAGCATGCACAAGGTCTTGTGTTCAATCCCCAGCACCACCAAAAAAGCAACAACAAAAAAAACCCCAGGAACAAAGAACCAGATAGATAAATTATAAATAAACTTTCATAGCTAAAACTAAAAATTGAGTAGAAATCTTATTAAAATACTGTCAAGAAAATTCCTCAGAATGGGCTGGGCATGGTGGCGCACGCCTGTAATCGCAGTGGCTCGGGAGGTTGAGGCAGGAGGATCTCGAGTTCAAAACCAGCCTCAGCACCAGCAAGGTGCTAAGCAGCTCCGTGAGACTCTGTCTCTAAATAAAATACAAAATAGGGCTGGGGATGTGGCTCAGTGGCCGAGTGCCCCTGAGTTCAATCCCCGATTCCAAAAAAAAAAAAAAAGAAAGAAAAGAAAATTCCTCAAAATGGGAAAAAAATCAAAAGAGAAAGTAGAAAAGATCAGAAATTAGAAAGTCAATCCAAGAAGTCCAACATGTGGCTAACAGGATAGAAAAGGCACAAGGAGAAAATTTTCCAATAAAGAATACAATTAACATTCCTAGAATTGAAGGCCACAAGTCTTGAGACTGAAATGGCTTATCATATATCTAGCATAATCATCATAAACTTTCATAATAAAATGAATCCTGTAAGCGTTCAGAAAAAGGAAAGAAAACAGATTCATATAATGGAGCAAGAATCAAAATGGCATTAGATTTCTCAACGAGAACACTAGATGCTAAAAGCTAGAGGAAAATACCTTAAAAGTTCTGATAAGATCATTCTTCACCTAGAATTTTGTACCCAGCCAAATTGTCAAATAGGAGTCTATTATATAGGTATTTTCACTCATTCCAAGACAAAAAATTTACCTTCTGTGCACATTTCTTAGTAAGCTTCAAAAAGTAAGAAAAAAGGCAGCAGAGGATGCTAAAAATAGGGAATCCAACACAGAAGAGAAGCTAAGAGAAGTCCCAAGAAAACAGGTGTGCACCAGGCCTGGAAAAGAGCCAGTCCAACTGGAGCAGGAAGGGAAAGAGAAAGGAGAGGGGATTCCAGGAAGAACAAGCTGACACATTATGAGAGGTGTCTGAGCACTTAAAACATAAGCAAATGTCTGACATCAGATGGATCTCTTGGGGAAAAGAAATCAGAGATAGATATGTAGAAGATAAAGGAAATAAAAACGTAAGTCAGTTATTAACTCAAAGTACATGTGGACAGGGGCAAAATTTGTTCATTCATCAGTGTACAAAATGTACAAGGTCATATAAGAAATCATCTACTGAATTAACCCAAAATAGTGATTCAGCTACAGTGAAGGAAAAGGGATGAAGAAAAATAAGGGCAGAGGAGGTATGAAAGAGTTTCACCCACAGTTCCATAAGAAATCACCAGCTGATGCAGAATTTTGGAAAATCAAGAAAATAACATACGTAGAATATGTAAATGCATATCAGAAGAACCACGTAACAGGGGCTGGGATTGTGACTCAGTGGTAGCGCGCTTGCCTAGCATGTGTGAGGCATACAAATAAATAAATGAAGGTTTATCAACAACTAATAAAATTTTTTAAAAAAGAACCATGTAACAGGACTGAGAGCTGGATTAAAGGTCAGTGAAGGAAACCATGGATTTGCACTGCAGATGATTCAGTACTATATGATTTTTAAATGCATGCAAATGTTAAAATAAATCTTTAAAAGAAGAAAAATAGAAAAGAGGACGAAAAGCTCTTGATAACATTAAGAGATACTACCAAAGAAAGAAAGAATCCATTAAGAGAGCCTCTTACAGAAACAGAAAAGGTGGCCAAAGAGTCAGAGTTAGAGATGGTGTCCAGGGACCTTAAAGAGAATTAAATTAGGGGAAGCTTACCCTAAATGTACAATACCTATCTTTTAATTCTTTATCATATTGAAATTTTACTCAACACTTTTAAGCACAAAGATGTCTGTGGTTCCTGTCCTCAAATGCTTATGGTCCAATAGACAAGAGATACAAGTAATACAAAGATAAAAAGGAGTCAGGAAAAATCACCTGTTCTTGTGAGTGCACTAGAGGAATTATAGAGATATATAACAGTCAGCTCCCAAAGGCACAGAGCTCTGGAATAAGCCTTGGGACATTCCCAGGAGTGGGTGTATCTCAATCCTGCCTTGGGGTCCTCAATCCAACACATTCCCTCAAATTAGTTCCCACAATACTGGGCATCTTGATCTCAGTAGCTTTACTGCTACTATATTTAGGAATTTTAAGAAGCACAAGATTCTTTTAGGTTGTGGCCAGAAATAAATTGCTGTGGTGGGACAAGGGAATCCCCAGTGGATTACTGGGTTGACCAAAAAGAAAACAAGAAAGAACAGTAACTGGCCACCCTATCATTATCTGCCAGTGCAAAATGTTGGCTTTGTGTTGGAAGCTAGATTTTACGGAGATCATCTGAGTATTTCTTTTCTGAGAGAAAAGAACTTGAATGCCTCCCCATTAAGGGATGTTTGTGAGTACACATCTCAATGGCCATCACATCAATGTGAGTTTTCAAAGGGCCTCAGCAAATACATACATCAAATGAGAGAGGTGCCTGCACAGCAGAGGCAGGGTTGGAAAGAAATGAAGACAGGACTTTCACTTTCCTAGAACATTAGAGCTAGGTGGGGACCTTGAGATCATATGGCTGAGGCTTTCCCTGACCACTTTATTTTCTTTACAATTATTCTTTAAATTCATGATCCCCAGAAATTACATGTTGCTATATCTTTCTAATATACACAAATACTATTAAAATAAAACATTTTGTTGGCAAGCCACCCTTCAAGATATATTCATACTACAAACCAAGTGGCACAACCTTGATAATCAGGTTATTCACGAGACAATCTCCTCCACATCTGTCCAAATGTATCCCTGAAGTTCTGCTGAACTTACCATGACAGTCAGTGTCTTGAAGACCATACAGCTAACAACCTGGTTTTTCTAAAATGAGGAATTTTTTGAAAGATAACCAAAAACACATAAATAAAAAGGACTGGGGATGTAACCCAGTGGTAAAGAGCCCCTGGGATCAATCCCCAGTACCCCAAAATAAAAATAAAAAAAAGAAAGATAACCAAAACCAAAGGCCTTTACCTTCAAGGTGTTTACACTCTAAAAAAAGAGAAAAAATAATTTCAAATGTAGTTGTGCTTCTTGTATTTACTAAGAAGGTATGTCAAATTGAGCTAATCTTGAAAGAACAGGTACAGCTAAAAGAGTGGTGACAGATGCTAGTCTTGGAAGGTCACAACATATTGCCAAAAGCAAGGAGCCTCTTGGCAAACCAAGAAAATAAACATAAAATGCTGCATAGTTTTTCTTTGGATACTTCATGTTTTTTATATTTTTCATGTTATAACAAACATGTACAAACATGTACTACCTTTATAATCAAAAGGACATACATTTCTTTAATTCTAGATTTTCTTTAGTCAGTTCAACCAAGATTCACATGGTGGCTCTATGACCTTAAGAAAGTTACTTAACCTATCTAAACCATAGTGTGTGTGTGTGTGTGTGTGTTTAGGGTAGGTGTGAGCCTTGATTTCTGAACTGAAAAAATGAGAAATAATGATATTCTCACAGAGTTATGAAAATCACATGAAAAACCCGTCATGGTGCCTGGCACATAGGAATACTCAACAATTGTTAACTCCCACCTTCAGCCTACATGACACATGAATTTTCCTTAAAGAAAAATGGTGAGGACGCAAGAGGCCCTCACGGGGATCCACACACAAAGTCAAATCCACAAGGTTCTTATTACCTTGACTGCAGCTGGCCCCTTCCAATTCAAGAACTGCTCTAATTCTGTGCCCTTAGCCCGGGCCCTGGAGGAGTCGAACACTTTCCTCTTGGAACCCTGCATCCTGCCGCAGACGGTGGAGTGTCTCTCCAGCCTGTGCAACAGAAATGTGCGCCCACAGTGGCTGCACTTGTGCAGTTCTGGCTCTTCAGTGGAGCAGCTGGAACCTGAGGAGCCTGGTGCCCTGGGCGGGCTGGAACTTCTGATGGATCTCTCCAAAGTACTTCTTGGCTCTTCTGAAGGCTGAGAGAACTTGGCCACTAATAGCCCTGAGGCTTGGTCTCGGATTTTGTTGTTGCTTGCCACCAGCCTTTCCCTTTTAAGTCTCTGGATTCTATGATCAGAGAACTGGAATGAGCTAGAATTTTCTTGAGGCTGTCCCCAAGTTTCATCCTCTCTCCTGTCTCTACTGAACACCTCTTCAGACCCAAATTCTGGGGAGAAGACAGGTTTGTATGTCATGTTGCTGTTATTACCTTTAACTTTCCTCCTAGGAAAGTTAGTTCTCTGTAGCCCTCTGTCTTCGTTTCCCCTGGCCTGTTCTTTTTCCTTCTGGATCCTTCTGAGTTCTTCTTCTGTCTTCTTCAACTTTTCCCTCAGGAGAATCTCCTTTCTTCGGATTTCCCCCTCTAAACTCTCCCCTGCAGCTTCAAGTCTTTGAATCTGCAGCCACTCAGTTCTTCGGAGGCTTGCCATGGCCTTCTCTCCCTGCAAGTCAGCAAGGATAGATGAGTTCACCCCATTCCTCGAATCAAAATTGCTGTCTGAAAATTCTCTTGACCCAGGAGGTCTTAGATAGACATTTTGGTCCCCATCAGTGCAGGCCTCACCTGAACTATGAGACTTCCGGTAGACCATGGGTTTCAGAGGGTATGCCCGGTCCACTCCAACTCGCTTCTTTGTAAAGGGGATGAAGTCCTGGTCATTTGCTTTGGGATACCGCAACTGAGAACTTGGGGGAAATAAACCCTTTCCTTGGCCCTGGAGATCACTGTCCATATCTCGCTGGCTGATTTCAGCACAGTGGGAGTAAGAGTAGCTCCGGGCTTGTGTGCGTGTGTTCCATTTGGGTTGAGAGTAGAAGTTATCCAGTGCCAGCTCTTCCTTGCTCAAAAGCTTCTGCTGAAAATTGTTCTGCCCCATCGGTGATCGCTGGGACGAGTCACCTTGTTCATAAGGGTCTTGCTTGGCTGAGTGGAGCCCTGGAGCTTCCGTTTTATTATGTGGGAACATAACGCCCACAGGCAGATGTGGAGCCAACTGGAGCCCAGCCATTCAGGGCCTGGACTGAAGCCTAGGGGAGATTCAAACCAGATACATGTGAAGAATTTGTCTGAGGTTCACTCCCGGCTGCTAAAGTAAACTATTTCTACATGTGCCCTGCCCACATCTCCCTTAAACTTTTCTAAGGACAGAGGAGCTGGTTCTGCCAGAGTTTTCCTTCAGTAAGCATACGGTGAGTGATGATCAAGTGCCAGACACTGTGTTAGGCCTCGAGGACAGGAAAACAAACACGATACAGGTGTTCCTGCCACCTAGGTTTCCTTTCCACGAGTCCCAGCCTCTGCCATGCACTACCATGAAGCAAGCAAAAGAGCACTGGATTGAAGGTCAGGTTTTAGGCATGTGACACCGAACAAGCAACTTTCCCCTGCTGGTCCCAGTTTCTTCACCTGTAAACTAAACGTTTTACAGGTGAGAAAAATGCAGCCCAGTGACCAGTGCAAAGAGGTCTCAGGGCTTTTCTCCTGCTAGAACCGCGCAGGACTCCAAGGAGCACAGAGGCCACTGGAGCCTGGGGCAGGTATCCAAGGAGTCCCTGGGGCACAGACGGTGGAAGGCCTGTAACTTGAGAGGTGGGGGCCATTTGACCTGGCCGTGGCCGGCTTTAGATCCGGAACACGGAAGTTATGTTCTGTCTTGGAGGGTCCGCAAGCCCTCGCTCTCCTGCCCCTTGAGTCCTCGGGAGTTCAAGGTGTTGACCCCACGTCTCCTCTCCCTTCCCAGTACCTGAGGCTCTCGGGACCGCTCCTGCTCAGGGGAAACCCCAGCACCTAGCTTTCAAGACCAGACCCTTCTGCAACCGACAGCCGCGCAGGCGCTCCTAGTTGGCCTCTGTTATTCCAGTTGCCGGGAGACCCGAGCGCTGCGCGCGCCTCTCCCCGCGAACTCCGCTTGGGAGGCGCGCGCAGGCGCAGTCCGCACGCGGTCCCGGGCAGCCCCGAGCTGGAGTTGCGGTCAGTCTGTGTCACTTGACCCAGTGTCCAGCCAACTCTGCAGCTCAGTTCAGCCCTGCCCTTGGGGAGCGGGGGAGGGGCAGGAGAGGCTTTTCTGGGGCTCCATCAAAGAAGAACTTGTATTTTTCTGAGAACGATGCTCCCTGACCTTGGGGTGTGCCTGTCTCGGGCAAAGGGTGGAGCCCCTAGATGTGCCCCAGAGTCGTCCCGCCGCAGGATTCCAGTATCCGCCTGGTTAGCCGGAGTGGGCCTGCTGATAGCCTTTCTTAGCACGCCCGGCTGCTCTGCACGGGCCCCAGGTATGGCTGTCTGCTCTCCGTGCTTTCTTCCCTTGCCAGTACTTTGGAGCTTGCTGTCAATATGTATTTTTTTTTCCTACGCAGTCTTTCCGGAGTAGTTTTTGTGGCCAATCTAATTATTTTGATATTATAATGTTTTACTCTCACGTGGTAACTCCGGACATCTCTACTTAGGGCCCAAGAATGACTCAGCCAAATGTAATGATAATAAAGTTAACTACCAGATCGAAAATAATCAGCATAGCTTGGTTTCAACACTAAATGATACTCTAACTTCTTGACATCAGAAGAGAATTTATTTCTCTTCTTCATGCTTCAGTTCATTTGGGTAAGCTGTTTGGAACAGGCAGCTCACTTTTTCCCTGTAACTACTCAAAAGAGTTGAGAACATGGGAAACAATGTAGACAGCTGCGGTCGGTGTTAATGCTTCAAGTCAGATTGCAGTCGACATATGTTAACAGATTTCTTGGTGGGCCCTGCAAGGGCAGTTCTTTTTTACTCTTCCCTCCTTTTTCCTTTCCTCCCTCCGTCCGTCCGTTCCTTCCTTCCTTCCTTCCTTCCTTCCTTCCTTCCTTCCTTCCTTCCTTCCTTCCTTCCTTCCTTCCTTCCTTCCTCATCTCCTTAAGTTGCTGAGGGCTCTAAATCGCTGAGTCTGGCTTTGCACTTGCGATCCTCCTGCCTCATCCTCTACAGCAGCTGGGACTACAAATGTGCGCCACCTCTATGCGGATGGGAACATTCCCTATTCTGTTCAGGGCAGATCATCTCAGCTTCCCCCCTGTCTCTTGTCAACTTCCACAGTTTCCCTGCGAGCTAGTAGAATTTTCCAGCATATTACCCTCCCTCTGACTTCCTTCTCTCTGCTTTCTGAGGAAGAAGGGGTTCTCCCCTGAATTAGTTTCTTTCAGAATCCTCCAGGGAATTGACTCCATCACTTTACCCCTTCGTCTTGTTCATCTCTACAGGTTCTTTTCTTTGGTTTTAAAATACATTTAACTTTTCCCTACAAAACAAATCTCATTTCCCTTGACCTGCCACCTCTGTGTTAGGATCCCACTCAATTTTTTTTCTTTTTCTCCACAAGACTGCCCCCTGACCCCTGCACTGGGAATGGAACCCAGGGGTGCTCTACAACTGAGCTACTCCTCCAGCCCTTTTTAATTTGGTATTTTGAGACAGGATCTTGCTAAATGCCCAGTCTGGCCTAGTCCTTCCTGCCTCAGCCTCCTGGGATTACAGATGAAAGCCACCATGCCCAGCTCCACAAGAGCTCTTAATGGAAAACTACATCCACTGCCCACCTCCCTTTCTCATCTTCCCCTCACTGTCTGGTCCACTGTGGTCTTGCTACTACCCTCTCTAATTTATTTAATTGCAGGGCTGCCAGTGACCTTCCTATGACCAAAGACAAGCTTCTATTTCTTAAGCCTACTCACCTGACACTATTGATTATTTACCACCTGAGAACTTTTTTACTTGCTCCTGTGCCCTCTCGGTTTCTTCTTTCACGTCTTTGCTCCATCTTCTTCCAGGGTTCTGGCACTTATGCCTTTATTTTTTTCCACCTGTTCCCTAAATTTAGAGCCCTCTTACTTTTCACATATGTGCAGTTCTAGACATTCTCTTCCTTTCTTCAAATGCTGAAATTTCAGGTTTCACCTATGATTAAATGTTGTCCGGCTGAACTGTAGTCTGTCTCGCCCATTTAACACCTGCACATGACTGAGCTTCAGGATTCTCAAGTGTAACAGAACACAAAACTCATGATCACCTCCCCACCCCCAGTCTGCTGCTTCTCTATATTCCCACTCCTGCTCAAAGCATCACTCACCTTCCACTCCTTCCTTTTGTCGCCTCTATCTTCACCTGACCTGCAGGTTCTGTTGAGTTTACTTCTCACATGTCTCCCATAAATGGCCCTTCCTGCCAGGCATGGTGGCATACTCCTGTAATCCCAGCTACTAGAGAGGCTGAGGCAGGAGGATTGCAAGTTCAAGGCCAGCCTCTGCAATTTAGTGAAACCCTGTCTCAAAATTTTGAAAGGACTGGGGATGTAGGTCATTGGTAGAATACTCCTGGGTTCAATTTCCAGTAATGCAAATAAATAATGACCCTTCCTTTGCTTTTAGTGACCTTAGTTGAGTTCTTCCTTGCTTCTCATTGGGATGCCATCACCCATCTTACTGCTGTTCTTCCCTTTAACATCTGCTCCCCAATCCCATCCTTCTTGATGCTGCCAGAATAATGATTCTTAATACTTCTTTCTCAGTTTTAGTAAGATAATTGTTGAGGGGCTGGGATGTACCTCAGTGTAAGAGCACTTGCCTATAAATATAAAATTGAAGTCAGGTATGGTGGCACACACCTGTAATCCCAACTACCCTGGCTGCTGAGGCAGGAGGATCACAAGTTCAAGGTCAGCCTGGAGAACTTAGCGAGACCCTGTCTCAAAAAAATATTTTTGTAAATGGGACTGGGAATATAGCTCAGTTGTACAGTGCTTACCTGGTATGTGCTACCCAGTACTGTGAGAGAGAGAGAGAGAGAGAGAATATGGACAGGGGCTGGGGATGAAGCTCAGTGGTAGAGCACATGCCTAGCATGCATGAAGTCTTGGGTTGGATTCCCAAGTACCACATAGATACTAAGAGATAAAATTTGTAAATAAAAATTGTATATATTTATAGTGTACAACATGATGCTTTGATATGTGTATACACTGTGGAATGATTAACTTTAGCTTACTAAATACTGATTCTATCATTTTCCTCTCCTGGTGAAGACTTCTTCACCTATAGAATAAAATTGAAATGCATACTTAGCATGGCATTAGGTCCAACCTATCTTTTCAGCTCTGTTTCCCCTGAATAAACCCCAGCATTTAGCCTAGTGGGTCTCAGCTCTGGTTGTGCATTAAGTTTGCCTAAAAAGCTGGGCACGGTGGCACATGCCTCTAATTGCAGTAACTTGGGAGGCTGAAGCAGAGGATCACAAGTTTGAAGCCAGCCTGGGTAACTTAACATGAAACCCTGTCTCAAAATAAAAAGCAAAAATAGGACTAGGATTAGCTCAGTGGTAAAGGGTCTCTGGGTTCTTTCCCCAGTATAAAAAATAAAAATAAAAACTGCTTAAAGAATATATATCTTTAGCCGGGCATGGTGGTGCACGCCTGTAATCCAAGCAACTTGGAGGCTGAGTCAGGAGGATCGCGAGTTCAAAGCCAGCCTCAGCAACTTAGGGAGGCCCTAAGCAACTCAGTGAGACCCTGTCTCTAAATAAAATACAAAACAGGGCTGGGGATGTGGCTCAGTGGCCGAGTGTTCCTGAGTTCAATCCCCGGTTCCAAAAAAAAAAGAAAAGAAAAGAATATATACCTTTAGGGGCTGGGGTTGTGACTCAGTGGTAGAGTGCTTGCCTAGCACGTGTGAGGCACTGGGTTCGATCCTCAGCATCACATGAAAATAAATAAATAAAATAAAGATATTGTGTCCATCTACAACTAAAAAAGATTAAATATATATATCTTTGGTGGGGTCAAGGCACCCATAGTTCTGGAAACTTCCCCAAAAGTCCTAATGTGCAGCCAGTGACGGTACTTTCTTGCCTCAGTGGCACTACCTTCCCACACACTCCACATACTGGGATGTTAGTCATGGAATATTGGGGAATGGACTCTGGACTGGCTGCCTGGAATCAAATCCCAACTTCAAGTTGTGGTTCTGAAACTCTGGAAAAATGCTTTCCAAGAACACTTTCCTAGTTTTCCCAGTCAGAATTAATCTCTTTGCTCCTTCTAACATTTTCTGTCCTTTTTAGAACACAGGGCTAGTTCATGATGAGCTCTCAGTGGGTGTTCATGGAATTGAATCACCATGCCATGCTTTGTATTGTCATTATGTACATGCATATTTATCCCTCACAGTATTTAGAAACTTCTTTGAGGGCAAAAATTATATATTATTCATCTTTGTATACTATAGGATGCTCCATACAATGAGACACTCAACAGGTTTTGAATTCTGCAGAAAACCCTTTTTTTCTTAAAAAAAAAAGTTTTTTAGAAAAAGAAATAAATCAGCCAGGTGCATCATTCACTGTTATTTTTAAATAATTCCACATACAGCATTCAACCCAGCTCCCCCTGCCTCCCAGCACTAAGGTCTTGTGATTCTCTAGGACCTGGATCCTTACTCTATAGTGGATAACTAGTGGAATGATGAATTTCCATGTCTACAATTACAAACCCACCTCACCATGCCATGTCTACCAACCTGGCATATTTACAAATGGAATATTATGAAGGGATAAAATGCATACAAGCAATCAAAAGAGGAACAATAAACATCAGTTTTCCTTCACACTTTTTTTTTTTTTTTTTTCTTTTGGTACTGAGGATTGAACCCAGGGGTACTTAACTACTGCCACATTCCCAGTGCCCTGCCCCCCTTTTAAAATTCTGACACAGGGTCTTGCTAAATTGCTTAGGGCCTCTAAACAATTAGAGGCTGCCCTTGAACTTGTCTGTGACCCTCCCGCCTCAGCCTTCCAAGTCGCTAGGATTACATGCATGCACCATTCACACATTATTAATCATAAGGGTAGCTGGATTTAAATGTCTGCAAATTGACTCTAATGTTAACAATCCTCACCTACAACCTCCCTTAACAATTCCCTTTACCTAATAATAAATTTGGTAATTTTGGCTTAGACTAAGTCAGTTGAGAATCTAGAGCCATGAACCATTTGCTTGTGCTTGTGTTTTGTTTATTTAGCTTTTAAAGCATTTTCTTAGTGAGGTAGTCTCTGATGGACAGCTTCCAGAAGTCCAGGACACCGAGATATCCTGTATCTCCCCCTCTAGACATGATCCCAAATTGGAAGAGTACAGAAAAGTGGTATGTGTCCTATTCAGTTTATTTGTTTATGGTGGTTAATGTCCGTTGTCTGACTCCCAACTCCAGAATTTAAACTCGCCCAGGACAGGTTTGTGTGTGTTCACTGGTGTTTGAAAACTACCTACAACAACGTCAGGCGCGCCGTTGGCCAGCTGTCAGTGTTTATTGAATTGAGTGAATGCATCCCAAATGCTTCCCGTCCTTGCCTTTTTACTCCTGAGAATCTGAGAAGAGGGGTGCGCGCTTCGCCTACAGAAAACGAGGCAGACACTGGACAGATCCCGAGCCGGGCTCTCAGCTGCAGGACCTCGCGTCCTCTGGGCGGGCTCGGGGTTAAGACGCCCTCTCTGATTGGTCAAGCGCAGTAATGGGCATGCGAAGCAGCGAAGGAGGGGCCGCATTCTGTACTTCCGGGAGCGGCCGTTTGCGCGACCGGGGGCGGTTGATTTGGTGGTCGCCGGTGCGATTCGGCCCTAGGTGGGGAAGAGGAGGCGGGTGAGCCCGGAGAGGGCCCCAAGGCATGGCTCTGAGTCCGATTAGCCGTCACCGTTAGTGGGAAAGGGAGTGGATGGGAGGGAGCGGGACCGGTAATTAGGTTAGCAGGTAGTTGCCCCCAGAGAGCTGCTGCGGGCCGCTGCGAGCCGGGCCCAAGCTCCCTCGCCCAGGTGTCTTCCTGTGACTCACAGGCTTCGGTTCACACCAGTCCACTCACTTGCTCTTTGGAGTCCGGGGACTCTGGGGTCCGGGAGAGGTTGCAGTGGTGATGGATGGAGAAGGGCGGTGTGGCCCTTTCTGCCTCAGGATTGGGGCCTCTGGGGTCGTCCTTTACTGTTTTTGCTTTCCTGGTCTCTGACAGGTTTGAGCATGGCCGAAGGGGACACCTTGATATCAGTGGATTACGAAATTTTTGGGAAGGTGCAAGGGGTGTTTTTCCGCAAACACACACAGGTATGTGGCTTACAGGCTTTGGAGACATGCCTAGGTTATAAGCATGGGAACCAGAGACGTTTCTGACATGAACTGGAAGAAGCTGGCTATTTGGTAGCTGAATGGGAAAGAGTTAGTTTGTAAAGCAAGGGATGTGAAAATGCTTTGCATTTTGTAAAACAGGATGTAAATGGAAGATTCTCCTGATGTTATTATTGGTCTGTTTCTAACAGTGTACCTGAGCATATAGACAAACTTGTTAATGATCTTTTTCTTTCAAAGAGGAATAACCGCCTCGTGTGGCTTTATCAAACCTAGTCACATTTGCTGTAGGAAAGCTACCACTCATCAAGGACATAGCCTTTAGATGAACAGATCATATCTATGTAAATCATGATCGAAGCTGCTACATTTTCTTTATCTCTCCAGCCATCTCCCAGCTGAATTCCTTTCTGTTCATTTTAGCTGTGGAAGAACATTCACCTTTTCCAGCTGAAGATTTTCTAACTAAAAATATTTTATCCGTTCCAGATTACCTAGGTAATGCTAACACTGAACTTGGACTTTGGTATTCCTACTGTAAGCAATGGAGAGTATTTGAGGGGTTAAACAAACCGTTAGCACTCTATCTCTGCTTTAGTGTCAGTAATCTTCCCAGAGCATACACACACACACACACACACACACACACACACACGAGTGCAATCTCAATTTCCCTCCTGCCTTCTGTAGGGTGATATCGGGCTGTTGCCTCCCACTCTTGTCCAACTCCACGGGTAATGACTACAGAACTTCTCAAGTGTTCTGGGACTGTGGTACTCAAAATTCAAACCTGAATCTTTGAAATGAGAACGTCAATTGTCAATATCTCTTACTCTAATTTTTTGCAAATTATTTCTTCCTGTTTCATACTCATGAGAGGTGGCTGTTGAAAAGAGAATTGCTGAAAGTCATTGCAAGAGCTAAGTTCCAATTAGCTTTGCTGCCAGTGCAGAGTAAGTTCCTATGACTTAGTAATTCAAGGTGACAGCTTCAAAGATTAATCAAAGTTGTTGAGGGAAAAGGACCTGATGGTATGTATCTGCCACCTCTTACCTCAAATTCAGAGAGGGAATAAAAGAATACAGAAGCCAGGTGCGGTGGCGCACGCCTGTAATCCCAGCACTTGGGAGGCTAAGGCAGGAGGATCGTGAGTTCAAAGCCAGCCTCAGCAACTTAGCGAGGCCCTAAGCAACTCAGTGAGACCCTGTCTCTAAATAAAATACAAAATAGGGCTGGGGATGTGGCTCAGTGGTGGAGTGTCCCTGAGTTCAATCCCTGGTTCCAAAAAAAAAAAAAAAAGAATACAGAAAAACAAATAATGATTAGGAAAGTGTCGTTTTTCTTTTTTTAAAATATTTTTAGTTGTCAACGGATCTTTTATTTTATTTATTTATATGTGGTGTGGAGGATTAAACCCAGGGCTCACACATGCCAGGCAAGTGTTCTACCACTAGGCACAACTCCAACCCTTGTCATTTTTCTTAGATTGGAGCTTATTCTTTTTAAAAATTTTGTTGTTGTTGTAGATGGACAGCATGCCTTTATTTTACTTGTTTATTTTTATGTGGTGCTAAGGATGGAACCCAATGCTTCACACATGCTGGGCAAGTGCTTTGCAACTGAACTACAGCCCCAGCCCCAGATGGTAGCTTATTCTTTACCATTTATAATTATTTAAATATATATGTTACTTTTAACAATTGTTTTATTTTGCTATGGTCAGTTTGCATGTTGATATCATCTAAGCCCTTAAATTTCATCACTTCTAGAGAAATGAATGAGAATACAGGAATGGGGCTTTGTTTTTAAGTTGGAATATAATTCATGTTCAATAAAATTCATCCTTTAAAAAAGTATAATTCAGTAGTTTTTGGCATATACACAAAGTTGCGCACTAATTCCAAAACATTTTTATCACCCCAGAAAAGACAACCTACCAGTTGGCACTTATTCCTTTTTCTCCCAGCCCCTGGCAACCACTAATTTACTTTCTGTCTCTATGGATTTGCCTATTCAGGACATTTAATATTAAAATGGAATCATTCAAATGTGGCCTTTTTCTGGTTCCTTTCACTTAATAGGCTTTTCAAAGTTCATCCATATTGTAACATGTATCTGTATTTTTTTCCTTTTTATGGCTGAGTAATATTTCATTGTATGGATGTATCACATTTTATTCTATCAATGGATGGACATTTGGATTGTTTCCAGTTTGGGGCTATTAGGAATAATGCTGTGAACATTTATGTACATGTTTTTGTGTAGACAATATTTTCTATTCCTTGTCATACGACAACTTTAATTTTTTGAGGAACTGCCAAATTTTTCCAAAACCATTATACCATTCTGTGTTTCCACCAATAGTTTATGAGAGTTCCAGTGTTTCCAGATCCTTGCCAATAGTTGTCACTATCTTATTTATTACAACTATCCTTGTGGATGTGAGGTAGTAGACTCTCATTGAGAATTTTTGTTATTTGTTTTGTTTTCAGATGTCAAGGAATTTAAAAGGATTCAGATCATACAAGGAATGTTCTCCATGCACAGTGGAGAACATACAGATCTGTAACAGAAAGATAATGGGAAAATCCAAAACTATTTGGAAACTATACAACATGTTTTTCTAAAGTTGTGGTAGAATACATATAATGTAAAATTTACAGTGTTAACCATTTTTAAATATACAATTCAGTCACCCTAAGTACATCCATGCATTGCTATGCTCCATCACCATAATCTATCCATGCAGTTCTTTTTGTCTTGCAAAACCGAAGTTCTATACCCATTAACCATTAACTCCCCGTTTTTCACTCAGCCCCTGGCAATTATGATTCTATTTTTTTCATTTATATGAATTTGACTATTTCAGGTAACTCCTAAGTGTAATCAGTATAGTTCCTTTGTGAGTGGCTTATTTCACTTATTATAATGTCCTCAAGGTTCATCCGGTGATCATATATCAGCATCCCTTTTTAAAATATGAGTAATATTCTGTTGTACTTGTATACTCTTTGGTTTTGATATTCCTTTTGATGACCAAGATGTTGAGCATCTTTTCGTGTGTTTATTGGCATGTGAAAGAAGATATTGCATATCTTCATTGGCGAAGTTTCCATTCACATCCTTTGCTTAATTTTTGAATTATGTTCTTATTGTTGATTCATAAGAGTTTCCTATATATTCTCAAAACTAGTCTTTTTTCAGATACATGATTTACAAATATTTTTCCCATTCTGTGAGTTATCATTTCACTTGATAGTGTCCTTTGAAGTACAAAAGGTTTTATTTTTATTTTTATTTTTTGGTACGAGTCATTGAACCCAAGGGCACTTAACTACTGAGCCACATCCCCAGCCCTTCTTATTTTTTTATTTTTGAGATAGGGTCTTGCCAAGTTGCTGAGTGCCTAGCTAAGTTGCTGAGGCTGGTTTTGAACTTGCAATCTTCCTGCTTCATCCTCCCAAGCTGCTGGGATTACAGGCACCCTGTGAAGTTTTTAATTTTGATGAAGTCCAATTTAGCTAATTTTGCATGTATTACATCTATGAAACCTTTGCCTAATCTGGGATCAATATTCATGCCTTCTAAGACTTTCATAGTTTAAGCTTCTAGATTTAAGTCTAAGGAGTTTGATTTTTTTAATGTGGTGTGTATTAAGAAGTCCAATCTTGTTGTTTTGTGTGTGTGTATGTGTTGGTGATTGAACCCAGGGCCTTGTACATACTAAGCATGCACTCTGAGCTATACCTCAAGCCTAACTTCATTTTTTTGCATATGGATATCCAGGTGTTTCAACAGTATTTGTTGAAAAGACTAATATTTCTTCCATTGATTTATCATGGCACTCTTGTCAAAATTGTAAGGGTTTCTGAACTCTTAGTTTTCTTCCATTGATCTGTATGTGTTTTTGAGTTGCCGTAGTTTTTTTTTAACCCCAGGGCCTCACACATATTAGGCAAGTGCCCTACACTCCTAGCCCTTTTTATTTTAATTTGAGTCAGGGTCTTGCTAAGTTGCTGAGGCTGGCCTCGAATTTGTAATCCTCCTGCCTCAGCCCCAGGAGTAGCTGGGATTATAGGTATGTACTATAGCTCCCTGCTGCAATTACTATAGCTTTGTAGTAAGTTCAGAATTCAGGACTTGTGAGTCTTTCAACTTTGTTCTTCTCTTTCATGATTACTTTTAGCTATTCTGAGTCCTTTATGTTTCCATGTAAATTTAAGGTCAATTTGTCAATTTCTGCAGAAAAGCATCTGAGATGTTTACATAGATTGTGTTGAATCTGTAAATTTATTTGGGACTATTGCCATTTTAATATGAAGTCTTCCAGTCCATGAACATGGAAAGCCTTTTTATTTAGATCTTCATCTTTTTCAACAATGATTTGTAGTATTCTACTTCTTTTGTTAAATTGATTTGTAGGCATTTTGTGATTTTAGATGCTATTGTAATTGGAATTTGTTACTTAATTTGTTTTTCAATTGTTCATTGCTAGGGTATAGAAATAAAATGGATTTTTGTATGCCAGTCTCGTTTCTTGCAACCATGTGAACCTGTTCATTTGCTCTAGTTTGTATGTGTGTATTTAGGATTGTGTTCCTTAGGATTTTTTTGTATACAGGGTATGTCATTGGCAAGTAGGGGTAATTTTATTTCTTCCTTTCTCAATGCCTTTTCTTTTTCTCTGCCCTGAATAGAACCTCAAAGATAACATTGAATGAAAGTGGCAAAAGCAGGTATCTTTGTTTTCTTCCTGCTTTATGGGGAAAGCTTTCAGTGTTTTTTACTATTAGGTATGATATTAATTGTGGGTTTTTCAATACTCTTATCAGGTTAGGAAGTTCCCTTCTGTTTCTGGTTTGTTCAGTGTTTTTATTGCAAAAGAGTTTTTGGATTTTGTTGAGTGTTTTGTTGTTGTTGTTGTTGTTGTTGTTTTGCCATTATTGAGAGATTGTGTAATTTTGTTTTATTTACTAATATGGCATATTAAATGGATTACTTTTTGTATGTTGAACCAACCTGGCATTCCTAGCATAAAACCCAGTTTGTCTTGTTATGTAGTCCTCTTTATATGTTGCTAGATTTGGTTTGCTAGTATTTTGTTGAGGATTTTTGCTTCTATATTCATTAAAGGCTATTGCTTGGTCTAACGTTTTCTTTTCTTGTGAATGCTTTGATTTTGTTATGAGGCTAACACTAGATTAATAGAATTAGTTGGGAAGTGTTTCCTCTTCTATTTTTTGGAAAAGTTTGTGAAGGATTGGTGAATTTCTTTGAGCCTTTGATAGAATTCATCTGGGAAGCCATTTGGTCCTGGTTTTTTCCTTTTGGAAGTTTTCTAATTACTAGTTTAATCTCTTGTAATAGGTCTGTTCAGATTTTCCATTTTCTACTTCTTTTTTAAATTTTTTTTGTAGTTGTAGATGGACAGCATGCCTTTATTTTGGTTATTTATTTTTATGTGGTGCTAAGGATGGAACCCAGTGCCTCATACATGCTAGGCAAGTGCTCTGTCACTGAGCTACAGCCCCAGCCTCCCCTCTATTTCTTCTTGATTCAGTTTGTCTTCCTAGGAATCTGTCCTTTGATCTAAGTTATCTAATTTGTTGGCATATCATTGTTCATAGTTTTCCCTTTTTTGTAAGGTTGGTGGCAGTATCCCCTCTTTCATTTTAATAATTTGAGCCTTCTTTTTGTCAGTCTAGCTAAAGGTTTTCAATTTTGTTGACCTTTTCAAAGACTAACTTTTGGTTTAATTTATTTTCTGAATTTTTCTATTCTTTATTTACTTCTGCTCTATTATTTTTTTATTTCCTTCTTCTGCTTGCTTTGAGTTTGCTCTTTTATTGTTTTTTTGTTTTGTTTTGTTTTGTTTTGTTTTGTTTTGTTTTGTTTTGTTTTGTTTTGTTTTGTTTTTTTGGTACTGAGGATTGAACCCAGGGGCACTCCACCACTGAGCCACATCCCCTGCCCTATTTTGTATTTTATTTAGAGACAGGGTCTCACTGACTTGCTTAGGGCCTCACTCAGTTGCTGAGGCTGGCTTTGAACTCGTGATCCTCCTGCCTCAGCCTCCCAAGTGCTGTAACTACAGGCGTGCACCACCGGCCTGGCCTTTTTATTGTTTTAAGATGAATTCTAAGTTCATGATTTGAGAAGATTTTCTTTTTAGATTGCAAACTAGAATTGGTGATTATAACCCTTAAAATTATCATAAAAAATGTCAGAGTACTGTTTAAGCAGAAATATGGTTATCAAGAAGAATTAGCTTTTGGAATTTTCTTTGGGGAAAAAAATCCACTTGCTTCCTTATTTAAAGACAGATATTCAAAACTGAATATGAATGAGCAACATTGTTATTCTTTGAGAAATAAAAAGAGAATCCAGTGCAAAAATAAAACCTGAGGAAATTTCCATTCTCAATGCTCAAATTTTAGAGTACTTTATTCACTCTCAGGATGTCAGATAAATCACACTACAATTTAAAGATCTGACTGTTATAACCCTGTGTGCTCAAAATTGCACAATCATTCTGATAGCTATTTACCATATATGGTAACTCTAAGACGAGAGAGCCAGCTCCCCTAGGTTAATTTGAAGCAGAGCAGTGCAATTGTTAGTCAGATGGATATGGACTCCTCCTCAAAGTCCATTCTCAGCATTTTTCTTTTATGTTTTCTCCTCTGGCACTTAGCAATGCATGCTGTAGGTATCTCCTGTTTTTCTTCATTCCTTAATTTCCTCTATCCCTTAAGCAGTTATTTGACCAGAGTCCCTTTCTTTGTTCCTTATGCAAAATGTCTTTGCTTTGAACATAACTGATTTGATGGATGCTTCAGTTTCTTATCACAGATTTTTTTTTTTTTCTGCTGTACATAAAGTTTTTTTTGGCGAACTCCAGCAATTTCCCACATTTGCTAGGTCACTACTCTGGCATTTGGACGTGCAATCATGTTAACTCCCATTTTCTTTTATAATCCACCCTCTTCTATTAGATAGATTACTTTGCAATCAGTGACCTTTATAATATCCTAATTTTATATTTGCACAAAAATAAACTTATCTGTACAATTCCACTTACCTTTTCTAAATGTTCAAGTCTTGCCACAGCTTAATGACTTAAAGAAGACTGGAAAGGCAAAAAAAAAAAAAACAACAACCACTACAGTAATTAGTTGACTTTTGTAAGTTTATTCAACTTTAAGGACATTGTGGTTATTTAGACAAAAGAGAAGAAAGTCAAGTGAAAACTTAATAGTTACGTAGTAGTCTCATGAAAACTTAGTGTTCAGAGGCTGGTCACAGCTGCTTTCCTTCTGTAGCAGGATGACAGAAAGTGGGCCCTGGATGCAACATAAACATGTTGGGTTAGACAGTTTCTCTACAGTAAAACAATGGACGAGTTGTCCAGGAAATTGCAAAATACTCTCTAATGATCTTTAAAGATATAATGGACACTTAATTCATCTGGATTTGTTTAGGTGTGGTCCTGGTTAAAGACAAAGGGAAGGATCAGATAACTTCACGCTTTCTCCATTTAGCATACCCAGTAGATTCTTGATTAAGGGAAAATGAACAAGATACAACCCAGTATCCTAAAAAACAATCTGCCTTCAGGGATCATTTTAAAAGCATCTGTTTTGGACTTAAGTCTTTAGTACTTAACCAAATTTACTACATATTGAAAAATCCTAGTGTCTGGGTTTTATAGAGAAGAAGAAAGAAATGGAGTCAAGTGGCCAACACTTGATGTTAAGATCAGCAATGAGATCCTCCTTGCTGTCTTTCTGTTTTGACTTTTCTGGACAGTATCAAATTAGTTTCAGTGGCTTGATTCTAGGCCAAGATTCTGGCAAGAGATTGTAGTCTTACTTTGTTCAATCTCACTGGATCTCTCTCTCTCTTTCTTCCCTTAGGCAGAGGGTAAAAAACTAGGATTGGTAGGCTGGGTCCAGAACACTGACCGGGGCACAGTACAAGGACAATTGCAAGGTCCCATCTCCAAGGTGCGTCGCATGCAGGAATGGCTTGAGACAAAAGGAAGTCCCAAATCGCACATTGACAGAGCAAATTTCAACAATGAGAAAGTCATCTTGAAGTTGGATTATTCGGATTTCCAAATTGTGAAATAATGGCCTGAATTTAAATTTTCCAAGAAAAACTCAGTTTTGGTTTTTATTATTAATATAGAACTATTCTGTGTTCAATATTAGAATTAGTTATTTTTGTATCAGATATTTGTTACTGCATGTTACATGTGTGATGGAACACAATTTTACACAATTCTAATAAAAACACATTAGAACCAAGTGCTTATGGTATTTTTCCCCCCCTTTTTTTTTTTTTCCAATGCAGGGATTGAACCCAGGGCCCTGCACATGCTAAACAAGTACTGACGCACTGAGTTACATCCCTGGCCCTGTTTATGTTACTTTCTTAAATCCTTAGTGAACTGACTTTGGGGCAAAATCAAATATTTATTTAGTAAACATTTGTGGGAGAAAGATTTTTTATATTTAAAGCTGAAAGAAAAAGTTAGCAGTTATTTTGAATCATTCCTTTAAGTGGTTTACATGAAGTTTTCTTCAGGAAGCTGCATGCCTAGCAAGAACAAATGCCACCAGTTTAATTTGTTAGCAGTTTAAATGATGTTTGGGACTAATTTTAGTTTTATGGAATTTCTGCTGTCATTCCTTTCCTCTAGATAAGAAATTCACATAATGTCATGGGTTGAATTTGATCCCCCAAAATTCTTATGATGAAGCCCTACCCCAACACACACGTTGGAAAGTGACTGTTTTGGGAAATAGGACTTTTAAAGAAATAATTAAGACTAAATAAGACCCTAATCAAATCTGACTGGTGTCCTTAAAATGAAGAGGAAATTTGGACGCAAATGTGTGTATGAGCAGACTTAAGACCATGTGAAGACAGCTATTCACAAACCAAGGAGAGGGGCCTCAGAAAAAATCATCCTTGCCAACACCTTGATCTCAGACTTACCATCTCCAGAACTGCGAGAAAATA
The DNA here is from genome assembly GCA_020662805.1 of Glaucomys volans. Taxonomy (NCBI): domain Eukaryota; kingdom Metazoa; phylum Chordata; class Mammalia; order Rodentia; family Sciuridae; genus Glaucomys; species Glaucomys volans. The sequence goes on along the minus strand of JAJEJO010000931.1, from coordinate 385,176 downwards.
AACTGCTGTTTAAGCCACCCAGTCTGTGGTATTTTGTTGTGCAGCTCTAGCAAACTAATATATACAGTAATCAGAATTTTGCTTCATCAGCCCCAGAAGTTTGATTTGGTTTGGTTAGTGACTGACTGTGTCCAAGAGTCACTTGGGCTTAAATATTTTGTCATAAGATCCATTTTTTTAAAAAAATAAGGTTTCAATGAAATTGAGACAAAAAGCAGAACTGAGGATTGGTTAACTCCCAAAGTATTTATTCTCAGTGTTCTTAAGAGTTCTGCTCTTCTTCAGTTAGGAAAGAAGCTGCCATCGCATTGGGAAGATACCCAAAAAAATCAGTGAAGGGAGGGAGACCTGGTGTCCTGGTTTGTAAACTGAGTTGAGCTAGTTTCTCAGTGTTTTCCATCTCTGAAAAATCAATTCTAAGATGGAAGGTTCTGGATTTAGTAACCTAAGGCTACTGTAGGCCAGACGCTGCTCTTGGCCACGGGGATACAGCAGAAACAGACAAGAATCTCAAACCGGCACATCGTGTACGCTGGGGTTGGGGGAGGGGAGGGAATAAGCAAATAAACGAAATAATATGTTGAATTAAATAGTGCGTGCAAAGGAGAAAAATGGGTAAAACAAAATCACCAGAAACAGGCCCGGCCCGGTAGCGCGCACTAGTAATCCCAGCGAGACTGGCGATGCAGAGGAGTATCCTGAGTTCGAGGCCAACCTGGGAAAATGTCTAAACTAGTCTCAGAAAAGTAAGGGCGGGGGCGGGGGCGGGGGCGGGGGCGGGGGCTTGAAGACGTAGCTCCGGGATTAGGGGCTGGGAATTGGAGGTGTGGGGAGGCACGACGGGCAGCGGAGCCGCGGCAGGGAACACCTGTGCGCATGCGCGCTGCGGTGTCGCGGGCCGAAGCGCGCTCGCGGCGAGTCCGCTGAGAAGCGCATGCTCGTTGGTTCGCGCGCTCCCACGGGATCCCAGGTGCGCGCGACCAGCGTGTGAGGCCGTTGGTATCTGGGAGTTGGTGAAGCGCGTTTCGAGGTGACTTGGGGGAAGGCGCGTGGCGAAAGGACGGTCCCGCGAGCTCGTCTAGCGCCAGAAGGGCTGTGGTGGCAGCTGCGGGCCAGCTTTTCGGAGCCAGTGCGCCAGGGCCCCGCGAGGCCCTGTGGCCTGCCGTCTGCGCGGGCGCCCTGGCAGGGGACCGGCGTGTCGCGAGGCTGGCGGGGGAGGGGACGGGCGGGAGAGACCGGCCTGCCCGGCATCCCCAGGCCTTCGTAGCTCGGCACTCGCACCGACTTGGCCCTTTTGTCCAGGAGCCGTGGCCCTGGAAGTTCTGGGTTTAATCAGGACACTTACTAAGCATTCCCCGCCCCCCGTGTGCTGCCCTCTGCTAAATTCATGATCCGAAGTTCTGCGACTGTAAGCCCTGATTTCTCCAGGCTTAGGAAACCACCCACCTGCGCGAAGTGCAGCCAGGCTGCCCTCATTTATGAAGAAGGCGTGGGGCCCTTTACTGTTCCCAGAATCTTAATTTTTCCTGCAAGGAAACTTAAAAATCAAAGGCTTATATGCAAAGGAGTTTTCCTGCCTGATCCTTTGGGTTCCCAGCCTCTTCCCTGAGGCAGCTACATTTAACCAATAATAATAACAAGTCGTCGTAATCTCTTAATGCCTGTTTCTTCTTGATAGAACAGTTTGACTTTTTTATTTCCTCCCATGCTCTGCCTTCCTATTTACAATAGCTTAGCACTTCATTATAAGTTTTTCTTAAAGTCATGGTTATTGTGTAATGTATAAATGTTACGAAACTAACTTGGATTTCTTTTCATGAATAATTTCTAGCTAATGGTTCTTAGCAGAATTTAATTTAGGCATCTGTTTTTGGTGAAGTGGTTAGAATTTCGAATACTGTCTTTACGGGTCAACATCAAGTTAATTATGTTTTCACTTTAGGGCATATGGGATTCAGAAAGGAGCAATGAAATTATGAAATTGCGAGTGCTTCTTTGGATGTTAAATCCATTGCATCAAGCATTAGTTGTGTGATCTGTCTAGAAATCAGAGGTATAATTATGTTTCATGACTTGGTTTAATAAGAGACATCATTACCTCAAATGATATTTCTTTATAACGCTTGAGAGAAATGGGTAATGCTATGTAACTCTGAAGCTTTGATACAGTGTTTTCTTTCCCCCCTCATAGGCAATTATTTCCAGTCAGAGAAGGAAACCAGCACCTGGCACTCTGGCTGCCTCTACCTGCCATGATCAAGTGCTTGTCAGTTGAAGTACAAGCCAAATTACGTTCTGGTTTGGCCATAAGCTCCTTAGGCCAATGTGTTGAGGAGCTTGCCCTCAACAGTATTGATGCTGAAGCAAAATGTGTGGCCATCAGGGTGAATATGGAAACCTTCCAAGTTCAAGTGATAGACAATGGATTTGGAATGGGGAGTGATGATGTGGACAAGGTGGGAAATCGTTATTTCACCAGTAAATGCAACTCGGTAGAGGACTTGGAGAACCCACAGTTTTATGGTTTCCGAGGGGAGGCCTTGGCAAGCATAGCTGACATGGCCAGTGCTGTGGAAATTTCATCCAAGAAAAACAGGACAATGAAAACTTTTGTGAAACTGTTTCAGAATGGAAAAGCCCTAAAAGCTTGTGAAGCTGATTTGACTAGACCAAGTGCTGGGACAACCGTAACAGTACATAACCTCTTTTACCAATTACCGGTGAGGAGGAAATGCATGGATCCTAGACTGGAGTTTGAGAAGGTTAGACAGAGGGTAGAAGCTCTCTCCCTCATGCACCCTTCCATTTCTTTCTCTTTGCGAAATGATGTTTCTGGCTCTATGGTTCTTCAACTCCCTAAAACTAAAGATATATGTTCCCGATTTTGTCAAATTTATGGATTAGGCAAGTCCCAGAAGTTAAGAGAAATACATTTTAAATATAAGGAGTTTGAGTTTAGTGGCTATATCAGCTCTGAAGCACACTACAATAAGAATATGCAGTTTTTGTTTGTGAACAGAAGACTAGTTTTAAGGACAAAGTTGCATAAACTTATTGACTTTTTATTAAGAAAAGAAAGTACTATATGCAAGGCAAAAAATGGCTCTGCCAGTAAGCAAATGAATTCAAGTCCTCGACATCGGTCTGCCCCAGAACTCCATGGGATATATATCATCAATGTGCAGTGCCAGTTCTGTGAGTATGACGTGTGCATGGAGCCAGCAAAAACTCTGATTGAGTTTCAGAACTGGGATACTCTCTTGGTTTGCATTCAGGAAGGAGTGAAAATGTTTTTAAAGCAAGAAAAATTATTTGTGGAGTTATCAGGTGAGGACATTAAGGAATTCAGTGAAGATAATGATTTTAATTTATTTGGTGCTACTCTTCAGAAACATGTGTCCTTAGATGAGAAGCATGACCAGGGTGGTTTCCAGGAAGCATGTAATAATATTTTAGATTCCTATGAAATGTTTAATTTGCAGTCAAAAGCTGTGAAAAGAAAAACTACTATAGAAAATATAAATACACAGAATACTAGGGATTCAGAAGCTATCAAAAGAAAGGCAAATGACTCATTTTTGTACACTTATGAATCAGATGGCCCCAGCCATAGTGAAATGACAGAGTTGTCATTACACAACAAAGACAGCTGTTGCTTAGAATCAAGGATGTTAGAACAAAAGACAGTTGAAGTATCAGGATCAGGAGAAAATGAGAAACCTAAAAAATCTTGCTTGGAACATAACTGTTTAGAAAGTCCATGTGGAACTAGTTCAGAAATACTTTCAAGCTCTTTTCAGACACAACATCACTTTGAGGAGAGTGGGGGAGACTTAGAAATACAGAAAGAAAGGACTACTGTTAGTGGCATGACTGCCAACATATTGAAATATAAAAGAATTCAGAATCAACTGGAGAGATTTGAAGATGCTACTGAAATGGGATGCCATTCTCTGCCTTTTGAGACAGGATTAATGAACATACATAATACTCAGAGAGAAAAAGAGCCTAGTAATTGTGGAAGAATAAATGTTTTTAATTATGGACAAGTAAAATTGTGTTCCACTGGTTTTATAACTCATGTGCTACAAAATGAGCAAACTAAATCAACTGAAGCAGAACATTCATTTAAAAATTATGTTCAGCCTGGTCCTGCAAGTGCCCAAGAAACATTTGGAAGTAGAACACGTCATTTTGTTGAGACTCCAGACATAACAGCTTTAACCAGCACTCTACGTAAAGAATCTGCTCAACTGCTGAGCAAAAATTTTTGCAGACAAAATACAAGTTATGGGCTAGAGAACAAACCTATAGGAAAATGTAAAAATGCTACTGTTTTTCAGGAAGGTGATAAAGAATCACACACAGGTTGCTTATTTCCTGCTTCATCTTCTTTCCCTTGGTATAGACATGTTTCAAATGGTCTTAAGGAAACAGATAAATTGATTAGTTCCTCCAAACCTGTAGGACGTAAGAAGCTAAGCTTGAGTTCACAGCTAGGATCTTTAGAGAAGTTTAAGAGACACTATGGAAAAGTTAAAAATCCTCTAGATACAGAAGTGGAAGAAAATAATGTTGAAGTCATTACCAGTCTCAGTCCTCAAGTCGAACCTGACTCTCAACTGAAAGACAAGAACCACTTAGAAAACTCTGATGTCTGTAAAATCACTACAGTGTATACTGGTTCAAATGGTAGTTGTCAACCAATAAGTCACATGCTGTGCCTAGAGAAGTTTCCACTTTCCAAGGAAGATCATTTGAAACAACAGGGGCCTCATTTGAAAGAAAGTCCTATAACTCTAACTGAGTTATCTCACTTTAACAGAAAACCTTCAGATGTTGATAAGTCACCTGAGTCATTGGCCTCTAAATTATCCAGACTGAAGAGTTCTGAAAAAGAAGCTCAAACAATGAAGATTAAGAGTCATTTTAATGAACTTCCAAATTCAAATTCCAGTAGGGAAGACACTAACCTGTACAGTGGGTTAAACCTAGATTTTTATGAGTTGTTTAAAAATGAACCTGAAAAAACAGATAGCAGCATCCTCCCAAGGTCAGATACTGTCATTGAGGATAATTCCCTCAATGAGGACAGTGAACTGCATTCTAGCAACAACAAAATGGAGAACATTGCAATACCAGACACTCCTTTGGCATTACCCTGTAGTGATTCTAAGATTATCAGTCAAGATTCATATGTTCTTATCAGAGCTTCAGAGCAACAGATAGGAAGTCCTGATTCTCCCAGTGGAATTTTAATGAATCAGGTAGAAGATACCACAGCCAACCAAAATGGAATTTGTTCCTGGAGTGAGAAGTCTCAAGCAAGAGCTTGTTCTGAAAATGAAGAGTCAAACACGTGTTCTTTGGATTGGCAGCAGCATTTTGATGAAGCCCTGGGAAGAATGGTTTATATCAACAAAGTGACTGGACTTAGCACATTCATTGCCCCTGCTAAGGACATTCAGACTGCTTGTACTAAAGACCTGATGACTGTAGCTGTGGATGTCATACTTGGGAATGGTAAGTATATAGTGTTCACTGGCACGAAGTGCTTTTGAAGATGGGAATAATGGCCAAGGAGTAAGGGAATTGTCCAAAGAAATGATCTCAGCAGACAGAGTACTCAAAGACTGACTACAAAACGTATTTAATGGTGTATGAAGATTCTCCAACAGTAAATATAGAAATACAATGAAAGACTCACATAGGCTGTAAGCTTATGTATACGTCTATGAGCGTGTGTATGTGTAAGAGGAAGGGCAAAACAGCCCATTTTAATGAAAATGGTACTCTTTAATAGCTGAAAGGATCCACACTGCTTCCCTGTCCCATTTCCCTCCTTCCCAAACCTACAACTCTCCTAGAAATTTGTCTTTAAAGAAATGAAAGTTTCTCTCTGTGGTCCCAGACTTAGGGTAGAATGATTTTGTAATCATCGTATGTTTTCCAATAAAATCTATGGCTCGGTACAGTACTATTTTATGAACTTTTTTCCCCAGAAAGTAGGACTTAACCATAAATTTTTCAAAACGTAGGTTGAGTATATACTGTCATAACTATACTTTTCCAGTGTACTTTATTCTAATGCATATGGCAATCCACTTGATCTGTTTTTGGTATAAGAAGATGTTATTCTGGAGCCCAGTAATGTGACTTTTAGTTCAAGGCTACATTAAACCTGGACTAGAGCTCTGGGTTCTCAGGTCTCAGTCAACAAAGTGACATTGTTTTGGCAGTGCGTTTGAGAGCCAGATGTTGGAGATGGTAAAGCTGCTTTCTATCTGAGTATACTCTTGGCTTTGCACTAGGAGGATAAAAGTTAAATCTACACCCATATTAAAAGTCTTGAATATTGCAAAAGAATGTAAATTCTGTGAATGTATTTGCAAATTAACTTATAATTTTTCTTTATGATGATTTTATCCAGCAGGGGCCTCTGACTTTATTTAAGTTAAATAAGATCTCTCTTTAATATTCCATGTTTTACAGTTTTTCCTTTTGAAAAAAATAACTTTGGGTAGTATCAAAGCATTCAATAGGAGGAGAAAATGCTTCTCTTTCATATTGCTCCCGAGACTATCATGTTACTCCTAAGGCAATTTTATGTGCTTTTCAATCTAGGTCATTTTATGTCCTGATTTTCACAAAATGCTTATCAGAAGTAAATCTAAAACACCAACGCCTCATCTTCCTGAAATACAACTGCTTCTGGTATGATGCCAAGAGATAACTAACTGGATAACATTAAACTGTGAGATGATTGTTGCCAAAACAGAAGGGGAAGTCTTAGCTGCCATACTCAACATAAACATTTGCTCCTGTTAATTAAATCTAGATGTTTAAACACTTTAATCCACTTAACTTTCTGGATTAGTTTATCTTGGAATAAACTTTTTGAGGGTCATGTTAACTGATAGTTTCCTAATGAAGAATATTTTTATATAGAAACAAGCTTGGGACAAGATGGTTCCTCAGCACCCTCCACTCACATGGACTGTCACCTTTCTGGAAATAGTTTGTTTACAGCAGTACCTTAGGACATGGTTGAACCATACACAAAAATGTTACATGACATAATTTCTTTTGTTCTGGGGATTGAACCAGGGGTGCTCACCACTGAGCCACATCCCAAGCCTTTTTTTTTTTTTTTTTTTTGGAACCAGGGATTGAAGTCAGGGGCACTCAACCACAGAGCCACATCCCCAGCTCTATTTTGTATTTTCTTTAGAGACAGGGTCTCACTGAGTTGCTTAGTGCCTTGCCCTTGCTGAGGCTGGCTTTGAACTCACAATCTTCCTGCCTCAGCCTCCCTAGCCACTCGGATTACAGGCGTGTGCCACCACGCCCGGCTCCCAGCCCTTTCTAATATTCTATTTAGAGACAGGTTCTCGCTAAATTGCTGAGGCTGGCTTTGAACTCTTGATCCTCCTGCCTCAGCCTCCTGAATTGCTGGGATTACAGGCATATACCACTAAGTCCAGTGAGAAATTATTAAGAGGTAAATTTTATTGTATAGAAGAGACAATACTTTATAAAGGTAAATTTTCTTGGAACCATGGATTGACCCAGAGATTCTTAACCACTGAACTACATCTCCATACCTTTTTATTTTTTTTATTTTGAGATAGGGTCTGGCTAAGTTTCTTAGGTCTTTCTAAACTGCTGAGGCTGGCTTTAAATTTGTAACCCTCCTGCCTCAGCCTCCCCAGTTGCTCGGATTATAGGTGTGCACCACCATACCTGGCAACATTGTATCATTAACTGCATTCCTGGCCTTCATCTGCTAGATGCCAGAAGTACCCTTCACCCAAGTTGTGACAATTAAAAAATGTCTCAAGACATTGCTGAGTGCCCCCTCCCCATGCAAAACTATCCCCCATTGAGAATCACTGTGATTTATGAGTGTTCACTCTGTCTGGTATAAATGAATAATGGACTAAATATTAATGTGGATTCCAAAATTAGCAGGTTAATTTCATTAAAGAACTCCTGATTCTCAAGCTAGTGGGTTTTTTTTGGGGGGGTGGGGGCGGTGGCGGGTACCAGGGATTGAACTCAGGGGAACTGGACCACTGAGCCACATCTCCAGCCCTATTTTGTGTTTTATTTAGAAATAGGGTCTGACCGAGTTGCTTAGTGCCTTGCCTTTGCTGAGGCTGACTTTGAACTCAGGATCCTCCTGTCTCAGCCTCTTGAGCTACTGGGATTAGAGGCATGTGCCACCCCACCTGGTTCAAGCTAGTGTTTACTAGTCTACTTTATGTCTTCATTCAGTTTGTAGAGAAAGAAATTTTATGTGATTTAATTTTTAACAGTTTATTTGTATGTTGAGTTCAAATTTCTAGATTTTTCTTTTTAATATGTAGGGTTTCAGTACAGATGTCATCCTTTTAGAAGCGACCTTGTTCTTCCTTTCCTTCCAAGAGCTCGGGAAGAGAGGACTATGCTGAGGCAGAATAACAGAGGTGGGGGCAGAAACATTTTTGGGACACTTCTTATACACCTACCACCTAATGCAAAAAACAAAGCAGGGTTGTTTTATTAAGCCTGATCAGTGCCAGCTGTGCCTTACTGGAACCAGGAACTCCCCATGGCCCTATTTAACAGCAAAACTAAGTAATTCAGTGCATGCATTTAGATCAGAAATTACTTTTCCAGACTTGAGGTCAGTACTGGGTGATTATGCATAGTCTGTGGTGTCTTGTGATTGGGGAAATGTTTCTTATTTTTAAAGATTGGAGTTGCAATCCATATTGCAGTAGTTTGATCTACGCAAAACTTTTTGGAAAAAGTTATAGACTTTTTTGTTTCTAAAAATGAAAGGTATATTTTTACCTAAATGCATTGAGGCTACTATTTTTTCTGGACTTGTATTCTGAAATCTTGCTATCGGTTTGGAGAAAATGTATAATGTCAGAAGTTATAGTCATCAACTCCAGTTTTAAAAATAATATAGCAAAACCAAAACACCTTAGAGATATAGTATAGCAAACTCTGGACATTGGTAGAATATTGAGGCTATAAGCAAACAACAAGCCATTCACTCTTTTCCCTGAGCTTCATGATTCCAACTTCACCTGTCTTCTTTGTCCTAGATGCTGTGGATGATGCTGTTGGTAGTGAATCCCTTCAGTCTTTGTTTTCAGAATGGGACAATCCAGTGTTTGCCCGTTACCCAGAGGTAGGTCTGTAGCAATATTTTAATTTAGAGTTCATTTAAGCTGGGTATGGGCATGAATGGCTATACTAATTTGTAATTATGAATGGAAACTAGGCATGTTTCCAGATAATTTATTTGGAAATTAATGTTTAATGTAGAGGAGAAGACTCATCATTTTGGAAGCTCAGGCAATTTGAATTAAATGTGTTTAATCAGTGTACAAGGAGTGAATGCATTTACCCTGACTTGCAGCTTTAGCAAAATATGCAGGGTGATAATAATAAAAGCATCATTAGATAAAGCAGTGAATCTTCTGTTGGAGAACAGTTCATTGTTGGACCTGGGTGCATGTTCTGTCCTCATTGCATTATCACAGAATGTACTGTGTGTGTTAATGAGGGTGTGTAATAGGTGAACCTTTGACTACTGATTCTTCAGTTAAGCTATCTTTAGGGACTTGATTATGGAACATAGACAAAGTGTTCTGAAACAGTATTGGTTTTTGTCAGTTATTTTGTTTATGAACAAAAAATTTTAGTTAAGGGAAGACTAGGAAATGAAATTGACCAAATTATATTGTTATATCATGTGCATGAATTAAAATGTAATGACAAATCCCACTATTATGTTTAATTATAATGCACCAATAAACATTGTTAGTTAAGACTAATTCTTTTTTATTTTTTTATTTTTATTTTTGGAACCAGGGGTTGAACTCAGGGACACTTGGCCACTGAGCCACAAACCCAGCTCTATTTTGTATTTTCATTTAGAGACAGGATCTCACTGAGTTGCTTAGGGCCTTACTAAGTTGCTGAGGCTGGCTTTGAACTCTCGATCCTCTTGCCTCAGCCTCCAGAGTTGCTTGGATTAAAGGCGTGCGCCACCATGCCCGGCAAGACTAATTCTTAGGCCATTTTTAATCTACAAATTCCCTGAGTTCAATCCACCTTTTATAGATTATATGAAAATGAATAATTTTAAGGGATTTTGAAATCTTTGGTAAAACAGACATAAAAAATTAAATTTATGTCTGTAGGCATAAAAAATTGAAATTTAAGTAATATTTCTGATGTATTCCTAGGTTGCTGTTGATGTAAGCAGTGGCCAGGCTGAGAGCTTAGCAGTTAAAATTCACAACATCTTGTATCCCTATCGTTTCACCAAAGAAATGATTCATTCAATGCAGGTAAAAATTGACTTTGTAATCAAGCTACACTAGATCTTATGAAATTGGATTAATTTAATGATAGAGACCACATCGGCCAAAGTGCATGGGGCTTATTTTGTTTGTTAATTTTTGTTGTTGTTCTGGGGCTCATACCCAAGGGTGCTTAATCACTGAGCCATATCCCCAGCCCTTTTAATTTTTTCACTTTTAAGAAAGAGTCTCACTAAGTTGCTCGGGACTTGCTAAATTACTAAGGGTAGCCTTGAACTTACAGTCCTCTTGCCTTAGCCTTCCGAATCTGTGTGCACCACCACACCCAGCTATTTATTAAGTTTTATTTGACCTTTTTTTATCAGAAGAAAAAGCAAGGGATTAATTATAATTACAAAGAAAGAAATGTCCTTGAACAGGTTTGAAGGTAGTGAATTATGGATTCAATCTTACAGTTTCAAGGAATATTAACAGATTTCTATAGGGAATTAAACATAGATTGTGTGTGTGTGTGTGTGTGTGTGTGTGTGTGTGTGAATTTTTGGGAGAGTAACTGGGGATTGAACCCAAGGATACTTTATCCCTGGGCTAAGTCCTCCCCAGACCCCTCTTTTTTTTTAAGGTAGCATCTCACTAAGTTGTTTAGAGCCTCACTAAATTGCTAAGGCTGGCCTTGAACTTGGGATCCTCTTACCTCAGCCTCCCAAGTCATGCACCACAGGGCTGGACTTGTTTTTATATTTTATAATAATTGATAGATCAACAAATGTCAACAAATAATTTGTAAATCAATTTTGTCCTAAACTGTGCAATAATGCACTTTTTAAAAATGACCCTCTATCATGTGGGGCTACAAAGACTTAGGGAACCCCAGACTGATACCAAAAAGGAACCCCTCACCTGATCTGCTTTTCTGTTTTGCTCTCTATACACCACTTTGGCTGTCTTAGTCTCCTTGATTTCCAGTTTCAAAACATTAGGAGGCTAGATAAAAGGAGGTGAACTCTCAATGTGACTTTGACCTGGTATTGGAGCAGGAGAGCAATTGGTTCTGAAACAGACCCTGGGGCAGTGGAATAGACTAAGGAATTTTGGGAGGCATCTCAGATATCTGGACAGAGAGGAGCCATCAAGGTCTAAAGCTACCAGTAGCTTTTTACTGTTTTAATAGAGTAACTCTTCCAGAATGGTTTTTCTTGCTGTCACATAAACTTTAAAAAGTTATTTTAGTTCTATTTGTTAGCAGTTGCTGGTCATATTGCTAATTCCTTGGTTATATTACTAAGAATCGCTCTGTTGGGAAATTTTCAGATCTAAAGTGTTATTAGTATGTTTCTTTTAGATGCTTTTGGTTTGTCTTCCTTTGTGGTCTCTGTCTTTAGTCATGTCTTCTGATCACTCTACTTGCCTATTCTCTCTCTCTTCTGGTACTGGGGATGGAAATCAGGCTTGTGCACATGCTAGGCCAGCACTGTACCATTGAGCTACATCCCCAGCCTAATTTGCCCATATTTTTTATCTTTCCTAAGGACTCCCTCAGGTTCAGCCACAACTTACCTCAGTCTTAGGTATGAATGTTATAGTGCAGACTACTGTAAATTACAGTTTTGTGTCCTGTGCAGATGAGCCTTTATTAATTTTTATTATCGTTGTACTACTTCTTTGAATGTATGGCAGGTTCTCCAGCAAGTGGATAACAAGTTTATTGCCTGTTTAATGAGCACTAAGACTGAAGAGAATGGCAAAGCAGGTAAGAATGAAGGTTAGCCTCAATTAATAAGCCAACTAGTCTTCTAATAACTTTTTTTTTCTCCACATTATTTTATTGGCCAATAACTTCTTTTAAGGTGATTTTGGGTATACAGTGCAATTTCAATGATTTAGACATAGGAAGAAAAACCAATCTAAATTAAGAATATTATGAAACAATAGTTTTAAAATACATTTAGTTTTGTGTACATGCACACATACATAAATAACATAAGACACAGGCTAAACTATTAGTTGCCTTGGGAGTGAAAATGGAGTGAGCAAAGGAGGCAATTTCATCTTTTACTCTCTAAAATATTTTATATTGTTAAGTTTTTAATAATGTTTTCCCTCTATAATAATATAAAGTTTATATAATGAACTCTGCTAGGTTTATCAAGAATTAAACAAAATCACCTGATGACCTGATTTAATGAAAAAACAATAGTACATAGAGAATATTAACTTATACAGCACATATTGAATGCCTATTGTATACCAGGGACCGTATCAGGGCCTAGGGATACAATGATTGGGAAACAAAAATATGAGGAGAAATAAATAATTACACAAATACATAGTTTTAACTGTAGTTCTTATTATGGAGGAGGAATAGAAGATGCTCTAAGAACCTGTTTTGTCAGAGAAATGTTGTGAAATAAGGTCTGAAATATGACTATGAATTAATTAGGTTTAGAAGAGGAGGAATAATGTGCACAAGTTGTGATTGCTTCCCCTTCAGCAGGTGCAGCTGGAGATGAGGCTAGAAAAGTAGCTAAGAACCAGATACTCAATGCCAGTTACAAGCTTTAATTTGTCCCAACACCAATTGGAATGAATTGAAAGTTGTTTTTTTAAAATTGTTTGTTTTTTGATGTCGTTTTGGGGGCAGTCCATGTCACATCACATTGCATTTTGAAAAGATTGTTCTGGGATTTATTTGTTTGTTTGTTTGTTTTGGTGCTGGGGATTGAACCCTGCACCTTGTGCTTGTAAGGCAAGCACTCTACCAGCTGAGCTATATCCCTAGCCCTGTTCTGGGTTTTAGAGTGAAGAGTGGATTTTGAGTTCCAGTAACTCCAGGAAGACTACTAGGAGGACATTTCAATATCTAAGAAATGGTGGTAGTCTGGGACCAGGGTGGGCTAGGGAGAAATGAATATATTGGGAAAATGTTCAGGAGATAAAGTCTACAGGGCTTGGTGATCGATTGGATATGGGGGAGGTATTTCAAAGATGATTTCTAGTTTTCTGGCCTACATAGTAAGTGAACAGTGTTAGAAGACCAGGTTGGAGATGCAGCAGTCTGGGGGGTGGGGAGATAGTGTGGTGTGAAAATCATGAGTTTAGTCTAAATTCTCTTTGAAATATTCTAGATGAATGTCAAGAATGTTTGTATATCACAGGTGTTACAGGAGATGTGTTCTGACCTGGCGATATTAATATGAGTTGTCACCATAAAGTTAGTCATTGAAATCCTGGATGTAAATTTTATCTTCTTGAAAAAGAGTTGGGAATGAGGAGAGGTCCTGAATCTAGAATGATTCTAACATTTCACAGCTAAGTAGAAAGTATGAATCAGCAAAAGAGATTGTCAATGAACAGCTAGTGAAACAGTGAGAAAACAGAATAATGTTATGTTGCAAAGCGAAGACTTCGTGTCAGATGCTGCTGAGATGTTTAGTAAATGAGGACTGTCTGATTTTGTGACAGTGATCAGAGACTTTAACAAACGAGAGCTGTTTGAGAGAAGAGATGGGAAAAATGTTGATGGTGCTAATGGAGACTGTGAGGAAAGACTCAATCTGTGACATGGAACTGGGAGACCAAAGAGGGGGAGGGTGTGGGTGAGACGAGACCTTTTTTTAAGGAGAGAATCTTGAGTGTGATTACAGTAGTCCCCTCTTTTCTGTGGTTTCACTTTCTGCAGTTTCAGTTACCCACAGTCAGCCAAGGTCAGAATATATTAAATGGAAAACTCCAGAAATAAACCATTTATAAGTTTTATATTTCACACTACTCTGTGTAGCATGGTAAAATCTTGCCCCATCTCATTTTGTCCCATCCAGGATGTGAATTGTCCCTTCGTCCAGTGTATCCACACTGTGTATACCACCTATTAGTCACTTAGTGACAGTGTCCATTATCAGATTGACTGTCATGGTATCACAGTACTTATGTTCAAGTAATATTTATTTTATTTGATAATGGCTCCA
>JAJEJO010000931.1:337526-370486 GCA_020662805.1 Glaucomys volans | reverse complement strand
TCCTGACTCAGCCTCCCAAGTTGCTTGGATTACAGGGGTGCGCCACCGCACCCAGCTTGTTCTATTTTATTATTAGTTATTGTTGTTAATTTCTTTCTGTGCCTAATTTATAAGTTAAACTTTCTCACAGGCTTATATGTATGGAAAAAAACATGTTACATACAAGGTTTGGTACAATCTGCAGTTCCAGGAAGTCTTGGAACCATGTTCTCTATGGGCAGGAGAGGACTGGTATAAGGAATGCAAAATAGTGCAAGATTCCCTAAAAGGCCCGAGTGGCATATATCCCTGAGTAGCAGCGGAGGGTTGGCTCTGGATTTGTAGACCTGCGGGTAAATGCCTCTAAAGTTTGAGAGCATTTAATTCTCTTTGTATTTCAAAAATTCTCTTTCACCTTGTTTAGTAAATGTCATAGGTCATAGATCAAAGGCAGATTAACCTAAAGTTCTGTCAGAATTATCATGAATTTTTTTTTTTTTTTTTTTTGTGGCGGTGCTGTGGATAACTCAAGCGCATTCTACACTGAGCTATATCCCCAGCCTTTTTTCTCTCTCTTTTTTTTTTTTTTTTTTAATTTTGAGACAGGGTATCACTAAATTGATGAGGCTGGCCTCAAAATTGCATTCCTCCTGTCTTAGCTTCCAGAGTCACTAGGATTATAGGCATGTGCCGCTGTGCCTGCTCACACATGCTAGGCACGTGCTTTACCACTAAGCTGTCTCCAGCCCTTTTTAAAATTTTATTTTGAGACAGGGTCTTCCTAAATTGTTATAGCAGGCCTTGAACTTTCAATGCTCCTGCCTCAGCCTTCCAGGTAGCTGGAATTATAGGCATACGCCACTGGCTTCTTTGTTGATGGCACTCAAGATGGGTGTAACACAAAATCTGCAGATGTTCCAAGAAGCAAAATTTCTCTTGAGATTTTATATTATTTTTGGATTAGTTAGATGCTACCACAGTATCTCTAGTAAAAAGCCAAATATTTATATGCTCTTAAAAGAAACCAAGAGTACAAGAGTGCTCTTAGATAAATATATTTTTCTAAATCAGAATGTATTTTTTCAGAAACACCAAATATAACCTATTCCTATAATTGACTTGCTTTAATTTTGATATTATCATATTTTTAATGGACAAACTGGCAGTGTGTTCACCGAGTGGTGAAATACCAGGAAAATCTTTACTCTTGTGGTTAATTATTCTCTTAAATTATGGTGAAACTAACACCACATATTGGCATTTTATGTTGCATGTTTCTGCTTACAATAAAATACACTCATTCACTTATGACACCCTAAAGAATAAGGATTCATTAATTTATACTATAAATGTTTATTGAGTGCCTACCATGTGCCAGGTGCTGTTTTATGTGCTGGAAATATAATAGATAAAAATCTCTGCTCTCATGAAGCTTCTATCCTGTTGTGTTGGAATATCAAAAATGTAGCTTCCGTCTAGAGTAATTACCTTCTACATTCTGCTTCATTCAAGAAATGGAAGATAACAAGAACACTGTGTGCACAATGAGAAGACAAACTATTCCTCTAGTCCAGGGCAGGCTGGGTTGCAGAGGGTCCCTGACTCTTGGTCATTCACATTAGGTCCAGTTCCAACTTTGAGGTTATTCCTTCACGGTTCATGATTTATTCCATCATTTTGCCCAATACAGGATGTTCACTGTTCATCAAAACCAGCTGCAGTTCTTCCTATCCTCAAAGGAGTTTAAAATTCAACATTTTAGAGGTTGTTCCTGTGGATTGAATATGCTGTCAGAAAATTTATTTCCTTTTTTTCTTCTTTCAATCTTAAGCTCTTGTGCCATGAATTTGAAAATGTCATAGGAAATACTTTAATCTTTTAGTAGAAATAAGAAAAATAGACACTAAACATTTTGATTAAATGCATAAACTTCTACCTGTTGGCCAAAAATAGTAAAATTGCAAGCTAAAAAAATGACAGCCCAAAGACCTGCTCTTCAGAAGTGAAGCTCGTAGACAGAATCAGCTGGGAGTTTGTTAAATTGCAGAAGCTTGTGTACCACCACTAACCTAAATCAGAATTTGCATTTCAGTAAAATCCTAGGCAACATGTATGCCCCCAGCAGCTTGAGAAGCCTGTCTAAAGCAGGTCAAATTGCAGCTGGTGGGCAAACCCAGCCATTGCTTGTTTTATGTTCTGACATGGTGGGGGGGGGGGAGCCGGGCTGGGGATATAGCTCAGTTGGTAGAGTGCTTGCCTTGCAAGCACAAGGCCCTGGCCCTGGGTGCAATCGCGAACAACCCCAAACACCCGAAAAAAAAAAAAAAAAAAAGCCTATTTCTTGACAGTAAAATTACATGACATTCTTTTTTGGGGGTGGAGGTGCCAGGGATTGAACTCAGGGGCACTTGACCACTGTGCCACATCCCTAGCCCTATTTTGTATTTTATTTAGAGACATGGTCTCACTGAATTGCTCAGCATCTTTCTTTTACTGAAGCTGGCTTTGAACTTGTGATCCTCCTGCCTCAGCCTCCCTAGCTCCTGGGATTACAGGTGTCTGCCACCACGCCCGGCTGGAATTCTTATTTCAGTGTCCATAAACAAAGTTTTACTGGAATACAGCTACAGTAGTTACATATTGTTTGTGGCTACTGTTGCTCAAACTGAAGAGTAGTCATAACAGACACCATTTGACCCCCAAAACTTAAAATATTTCCTCTCTGCCCCTTCACAGGAAAAAAATTGTAAAGTTTACAAGAAATACATTCTTCACGAGTTTTAAAGTTAGCTTACCGATTATAATAATGTCTAAATGATTCTTCTTTATATTAAAGTTGAATTAACAAAGCAGAATTTGTTTTTAAACATTAGGAGATGTAGAACTTTAACTTTATTTTATAAAACGAAATACTAATGAACTAAAGAGTTTTTTAATCAAGGGATAAATTTATTATTCTCTCCATAATTTTAATTTTTTAGGAAATAAAAGGTATAATTATTACTTAGTATATTCTCTTATGCTCATATTGTTAAACAGTTTTAATTAAACTTTTTTCTCCACCCGCACACAGAATGATGATTCTAATCTTGATCTGAGAATTTGAACCTCCAGTTATCCTTGTTGATCTTGTAGGTGGAAACCTTCTAATCTTGGTGGACCAGCATGCTGCCCATGAGCGCATCCGTTTGGAGCAGCTTATAACCAGTAAGGATCTGTCTGCAACTAGAAGAGACTTGAGAGTCCCCAGCAGAATTAGTATACCTGAAAGAATTTTTCTCAGTGGAACTATTGTGAGGAAGCATGCATTGTATGTTAGAAAAATGAAGCTGAAGTCCTCCAGTTTGGTCTTTGTTATAACTGAAATGTAGTAGTTCAGTTCACTAATTCAAATGTGGGTCTAATTTACATGGTCAAAGGCATATTTGTTGTATATTATTATCCATCCATTAGACAGGGCTAATTTTTTTTCCCCTTGGTACTGGGGATTGAAGCCAGGGGAGCTTTACTACTGAGCTACATTTCCAGCCCTTTTTATTTTTATTCTAGTTTTTTTTTTCTTTTTTGCAAATTTCTTTTTTTTAAACTTTATTTTATTTATTATGTGGTACTGAGGTTCGAACTCAGTGCCTCACTTGTGCCAGGCAAACACTCTACCACTGAGCCACAACCCCTGCCCTATTTTTTATTTTGAGACAGAGCCCTTTAAGTTGCAGAAGCTGGCCTGAACTTGTGATGCTTGTCTCAGCCTCCTGAGCTGCTGGAGTTGTGTGTCACCAGGCTAATTTATTACGACATTTGGCACCAAGATGTGCCTCTCTGCCTATTTGATCTTGGTATACCTTCTTCACAGTTCAGCACGCAGAGAAAGCATCTCAGAAGGCCAAATATGTTGTTTTTATTTTAAAATTGAATTTGCTTTCCAATAAGTAGTAAAAGCAAATAAGTGCAGTTCTAAAGGCATAAGAATTATGTCCTTTTATACCCTTGTCCCCATCCTCGCTCATTTCTCTTCTCATAGACAACCAAATATTAATAATTTTTCTTGTATCTTTCCAAAGTCAGTATATGGTTTTTTTCTTTTCTTTCGTTTTTTTTTTTGTTGTTGTTGTTGTTTTTGTTTTTGTTTTGTTTTGTTTTGTTTTGGTACCAGGGATTGAACCCAGGGGCTCTTCACCACTGAGCCATATCCCCAGCCCTTTTAAAATATTTTATTAGTGACAGGGTCTCACTGAGTTGCTTAGGGCCTTACTAAGTTGCTGAGGCTGACTTTTAATTCTCTGTCCTCCTCCCTCAGCCTCCTGAGCTGCTGGTATTACAGGCATGTACCACTGTGCCTGGCTGCTTTTTAAAATATTTTTATTAGTTGTTGATGAATCTTTATTTATTTGTATGTGGTGCTGAGAATTGAACCCAGTGCCTCATACATGCTAGGCAAGTGCTCTACTGCCGAGTCATGATCAGCCCCATGCCCAGCTGCTTTTTAATTTTTGCTATACATTTTTGTCACCATGAGGCAACATGTTCAACCAGGTGGTAAAATGCCAGGAAAATCTTTACTCCTGTGGTCAAGTAATTTAAACCCTAATATCAAAGAATTAGGTAAGAACCTAGGGAACTATTTCATAGGCTAGAATGGCAATGATATTAACACCATTTTCACTTTTCCTTGTGAAATGTTGGGAAAGATAAAATAAAAACCATGTTAGAAAAACTTTTGCCACAGGCTCTGCACCATTTGAGAGTAGAATTGATGAATTCTCTTGAGACTGAGAAAACCTTCTGAAGCCTTCTTGAGCTATGGGATTGTGTGGTAAACCCATATATTCGCCCAATAATCTACATTATGCACCTCTATTATTTAAATCACACTTATTGCCAGGTGTGGTGGAGCACACCACACCTGTAATCCCAATAACTCATTAAGCTAGGCAGAAGGATCGCAAATTTGAGAAAGCCTCAGTAATTTAATGAGGCTCTCAGCAACTGGGAGAGACTCTGTCTCAAATAAAAAATAAAAAGGGTTGGGGATGTAGTTCTGTGGTAAAGCACCCCTGGGTTCAATTCCTAGTAACAAAAACAAAAGCACCCTCATATTATTAACTACAGGAACATTGAAGTGTTCATTTGAGTGTGCAAATTAAATCTTACATTCCTTATTTTGGAAAATACTACTCAAATGAGTAAACTGGATATTTCCTATTTTGACTTTAAAAATGGAAATCCAAAGTCCAGAACTGAACGTTGTAAACACATTACCAAGCACTAGAGCACTTATATTGTGGCTGTACCTGACCATGTTTCATTTTTATCTGAACTTAGATTTCCCTTCTCATTCTTAATCCATTCATCTTTCTTCTTAGATTCCTATGAGAAGCAACAACCACAAGGCTCTGCTCGAAAAAAATTACTGTCTTCCACT
Organism: Glaucomys volans; assembly: GCA_020662805.1. Lineage (NCBI taxonomy): Eukaryota > Metazoa > Chordata > Mammalia > Rodentia > Sciuridae > Glaucomys > Glaucomys volans. The sequence continues at coordinate 365,085 of JAJEJO010000931.1, read as the reverse complement.
ATAATTCCTCCACTAGAGATAACAGTCACAGAGGCCCAGAGGAGACTCCTGTGGTTAGTACCACCATGAAGATGTGATGTTGATAATATAAATTCTCACAGTAATTCTTTGAGGTATAAGCATAACTGTTGTGCCATGTTCAGAAGAGGAAACTGAGACCAAGATAGTACACATGACTGCTTGCCAAAGTCATAACAATTCATAAGTGGCAGAGCAGGCTCTCAAAGGTAGTTCTGACTCCAGATGCCCTTCTTTCCACTATATCATAGCTGTTGAGTGTAGGATAGTTTCCCTGATAATTTTTTCCAGGAGTTGGCTTAGAACTGATTTTTTGGAACAGTCAAGTGTTTATACTGTGCTGTTTCTGAAAGCAAAGTTAGTGTAGTAATTGCTTCCATTCTGCTTTGTCTTGGTTCACTACCATAATCTTATTAGGAAGAATATAAAACACTGAGATGCAAGGGAGGGACAAATCATATAGTGAGTCACACGATAGGACATTTTCACCTTCTGGGCAGCACAAGTTATTAAAAATGAAAAATAGCATTGTCTCTCAGTTTATTTCAAGTTTGGAATTTGCTGCTGCCAATACATCTTTCTCCCTGGGCATAATTTATACTAGAGGCAGATTCCTTTATTTATATCCCCTGTTAATCAGGACTTCCCATTTCCTGGCTGTTAATTACCTCCCTGCTTTAATGCTGATTCAAAGCATTTTTAGATCTTTTCTTTGTACCTCCAACAAGAAGTTAGCAGTTCCCCAGTGAAGAATAAAAACTTAGGAACAAGATTTTGAAACAAATTGATTATCTCAATGAAAAAAAAAAAAGGTTACTATACCTTATTTGTTGAGGATATGTTCCAGGATCCCCACTGGATGCCTAAAAACCTGGACAGAACTAAGCCTGCATATACCTTTTTTCCTATGTGCCTGAAGCATGGCCACATATGTCAGTTAATCTGTCCTTCCATGTTTCATGCTCTGGTGCCTTCTTTGTATCACAACTGTTGTGCTTTGGGGCCGTTATTAACTAAGGGCTACTTGGATACAGACACCACAATCCCAAGACTGTCAGTCTGCTAACTGAGATGGCTGCCAAATGACTATCAGGTGTGTGGTGCATACAACATGGATGTGTGGGACAAAGGTTCAGCAGGAAAGCATGAGATCTTACCATGCGAGAATAGCATGCAGCTTAAGACTTGTGTCTGGGAAGGTAGTCAGTGGTAGAGCACATGCTTAGCATGTGCAAGGCCCTAGGTCCAACCCCTAGCACCTAAATCTTTTTTTAAATGATTTATTTCTGGAATTTTGCATTTAATATTTTTGTATCACAGAACTAACTGAAATCTTGGAAAGTGAAAATGTGGGTAAGGGGGGAACTATTATATTTCAAAAAGGAAATTTGAGGATAAAATCCCAAACAAACATGTTAGTATGGGAAAAACAGTACAGCTTTTTTTCTTTCCTTTTTTTTTTTTTTTTTTTTTTTGTGGTGCTGGGGATTGAACTCAGGGCCCTGTGCTTGCAAGGCAGGCACTCTACCAACTGAGCTACATCCCCAGCCCCAACAGTACAGCTTTTAAAGATTGTGGAAGTTTTTGAGAACTATCAGGTACTTGGAACTAGTACTGAAATGCAAGTGAAATACTAGTGATACATTTACATTTGAGGCTCTTTCTTTAGGTATTACCACAAAAATCTGGAAGATCTGGGCCTTGAATTTATCTTTCCAGATACTAGTAATTCTCTGGTCCTTGTGGGAAAAGTACCACTCTGTTTTGTGGAAAGAGAAGCCAATGAACTTCGAAGAGGAAGATCTACTGTGACCAAGAGTATTGTGGAGGTGAGGCGTAGCTTCTGACATTGAGGAGACTGCTGCATGAAAACCTCAAATTTTGTGGAGAATCTCTATATTTTTCCTTATTCAGCATGCATTTACTTAATTTGCTAACAGTTTATGAGGTGCTAGAAATTCAAAGGTGAACTAGCTCAAGGTGAGGAGGAAGGAGATTTAGATAATTATAGTACAAATGAAATTTGGCCAGTAGAGGTTTGTTCAAAAAGTGTCATGGAAGTACAGAATGATTATTGTGCCCAGGGAGGGGAAAGTCAAGGAAACTGCCACAGCTGTTTTCTTTTTCTTTTTTTTTTCTTTACTATGGATTGAACCCAGAGGTGCTTAACCATTGAGCCACATCTCCAGCCCTTTTTTGTTTTTTTATTTGAGACAGAGTATCATTAAATTGCATAGGGCCTTGCTGAATTGCTGAGGTTAACCTCAAACTTGCGATCCTCCTGCTTCAGCCTCCCAAGTTGCTGGAATTACAGGCAAGTGCCACTGCACCTGGCAAAAGGCCTTTTTCTTGAGAAAGGTTTTACGGAAAGGTAGAACCTTCCAGATACAGGAGAGAAGGGCATTCTAGACAGGAACCAGTGTCAGAGATTTAAAACAGATCTATGTGGGGGAAACTTTTAACAGATACAGCTCCAATTAAGATATTTATGGGGTAGTGTTGGGACTAGATGAGGCTACATAGGTTACCAAGACAAAATCATAAAGGAATTTAGCTTTTTATACTGAGTAGTTTGTATTTCATCCTCTAGTCAGCCAGTGAAGAATTTTAAGCAGTAGAGTTAGATACATTTGAACCAGGCACAGTGGCACACATCTGTAATGCCTGCTGCTTGTGAGGCTGAGGCAGGAGGATCACAAATTCAAGGCCAGCTTGAGCAATTTAGCAAAACCCTGTCTCAAAATAAAAAGGGCCAAGAATGTAGCTCAGTAGTACAGTATTTGTTTAACATGTGTGAGACCCTTTCCAGTACTGCAGGGGAAGAAAGATACATTTGAGATTGCATTTTAAATGTGATTACTCTACTTACCTGTTTTGGCAGAGGTTTGGAAAGCCACAGTCAGGATGTGGCTGTGGAGGTGTTAGAAACCATTACTTCTTACTTTGTTATTTCATTTTTGCAACAAATATAATTTATTTTGTTTTTGTTGCTTTCCCAGCCTTCCTGTTTTCCATTTATAGCCTTCTCTTTTTTCTCTGCTGGTTTAGAAGTTATATACCATTCATCTCCTCTTAGAAACCAGTCTTGAATTTTCACATGCACACTTAGCAAAGTTTAAAGGTAATTTGTTTCTCTAGCCTTTTCCTAAACTGTACAAAAACCTTTCAGCCCTTTATCTTCCATCATTCCCCTCTCATCTTCCATGTTTTTGTTCAATTTTAATTCCACCTTGAAGACTTCAATGATCACTAATTCTACAATGTTTAGATTAACCAAAACATTTATTAGAGCCTTTGTTGTTGCTTTCTACATCCTACTTGCTCCTTCTGTGTGTTTTCTTTTTACCAAAGTAAATCTTTTAAAAATTATTTTGTTAAGAATCCATGAATGAGGGCTTAGTGGTAGAGAGCTTGCCTAGCATGTGTGAGGCACTGGGTTTGATCCTCAGCACTACATAAAAATAAATAAATAAAAGGTATTGTGTCCAACTACAACTAAAAAATTTTTTAAAAAAATAAGTAAAAAAGAATCCATGAATGATAAGCTATCTTTGGAAATAGTTTATTTGGCCTTCATACTTGCTTGATTGTCTAGCTGAAAACAGTCTTCCACATTACCATTTATCCCCTAGTATTTTGGAACTATTCCACTACGTTTGACTTTCTATTTTTGCCACTGAAGTTCAATCAGTCTAATTATCACTACTCTGTGGGTAATCTGATTTTCCCTCTGGTTGCTTTTTAGATTTTTTTTGTCGCTGGTGTTCTGCAGTTTCCTTATGATGTATCTTAGTATGGATTTATTTTCATTTCTTTCTTGAGATTCGTCTGCTTCTTCAGTGTGTAAAGTGTACAGTCATTGTTGCTTCCAGTATTGCTGCTCTGCCCCTTCTCTCTCTCTCTCTCTCTCTCTCTCTCTCTCTCTCTCTCTCTCTCGAGCATAGTGTAAGACAGCTGCTGGACCTTACCTGTCTACTCTTCATGTTTTAGACTCCTTCATTTTTCCCACTGTTTTATCTTTTTCTAGTACATTCTGGGAAATTTCCTTGTACATCTTCCAGTGAACCAAAGTCTGTCTTCATTTGCTTTTTAACTATAGAATTAACTTATAAACCAAGTCTTTTATTTCAACTACTATTTATTTTATTTTTTTAATTGTTAATGGACCTTTATTTTATTTTTTATACACAGTGCTGAGAATTGAACCCAGTGTCTCACACATGCCAGGCAAGTGCTCTACCACAGGGCCACAACTCCAGCCCTCAACTACTGTATTTTTTTTTCCAGAAGTTTTATTTGGTTCTTTTTCAAATTTTCTTGTTATTTTTTCCTTAAAATTTTCTATTCCTTTTTCTCTGGCATTTCCATTTGGAGCACAGGCAAATCAGTTCACCATTTGTCTAGTAATCTGAGTTACTTTACTAATCTCTAAAATAAAAATTAGAAGAAAGATTTAGTGGCTAAGTTCTGGGATAGGTTGATCTGAAGAAGATCTGAGGCAGAGAGAGCAGTTGAGGGCTATTGCACTTGGTCAAATAGGAGAGGATGAAGATTTGACCAAGTCAGCCAATGGAAAGGAGAGACATATTTGAGAGACCTAATTTGGTAGGTAGAATCTACAAAACCTGGTGATGAAGGAAAAAACATACATAAGAGGACAGAGGATGGAGGTGTCATTGACAGACACAGGAATAGAGGAGGGAAGCACATCTGGTGGGGAGCTGGATTATAATCTTGGTGTGGACATCTTCAGGTGGGGACACCCAACAGGTGGGCTGACCTACAGAGCTAGCACTTGGGAGAGAATTCTGGGCTGCAGATAGATATCTGAAAGTTAATAGCTTGTACATTTTGGCAATATCAGAGACTGGAGAAGGGTCTAGAGGAAGGAAGTGATTGTCCAGGAAGAACAGGAAGAGCATAAAAGGGAGAAAGCAAAAGGAACACCAGCATTACAGTGTATATGTTTTGGCAAAGGTCTGGAAAGTGATTGCTGAAAAGAGGAAACTATAAGGATGGTTGAAAATGTCTAAGGAAGGTAGAAATCCAGGCAAAGTAATGTCACTAAAACCTAGGGAAATTGTAAGCAAGAAGGGATTGATCATCAGTGGCCATAAAGCAAAGTCTAAGAAACTGGGTTTGGCTCTCGTGAGGACAGTGGTCATCTTGTAGAATCCCTTCCTGGGGATGAAGTCAGGCAGATGACAGAGTGGGGGTCAGGAGTGAGTAAAGGGAGAGGAATGAGGCAGGTAGACTGCTCTTCCATGCACTTTGGCTAGACAGATAAAGAAAGATGGGGTAGCAGCTAACCGTTAGGGAGTGTCAAGAAGTGGGGGCAGGACTGAGGGCTGAGGAAGGAGTTTTGTTTAAGATGGAAGAGACATGAGCATGGTGTAGGCTATGGATGAGAGGACATTCAAGATCAAGAGGCAGATTTTGGACTACCTGAACTCTACCCTTCCCATAGTTGCCTTTTGATCCTGCAACCTTTGCTTTGCTTTCAGCAGACCTCTTCTCTCCACAGCCACTGATTTCCAAATTGTCTTAAATCCAAAAGATAGAATCTGTTAGAATCTTTTATTGTAATTCAATCCCTAAAAATTTAACTGGAAAATTATAATAAAAACTTTTCCTAGAGTGACTTCAAAGACTATTATTAAGGACTTGACTTCAAATTGAAACAAAGCTTACGGTTTCAGATAATCAAGATTTTCTGAAACCTGATCAGACTGATCAAGAAAAATTTTGTTGATTCTGGAAGAAGCTGGAACAATTTGGTGTTTTGAGGTGGTAACTCTTCGAATCCTAGCAGTTGAAAGATTTTTCTTTTTTTTTGGTGGGGGTGTACCAGGGATTGAACTCAGGGGCACTCAACCACTGAGCCACATCCCCAGCCCAATTTTGTAGTTTATTTAGAGACAGGGTCTCACTGAGTTGCTTAGCACCTCACTTTTACTGAGGCTAGCTTTGAATTTGTGATCCTCCTGCCTCAGCCTCCTGAGCAGCTGGGATTACAGGAGTGCACCACCACGTCCAGCCTGAGAGATCATTAAATACATTCTTCTATAATGTTCTATATTCCAGTCTGCTGAATGAGCCTTTTAAACATTATTTAAATTATGCCATATTACTTGAACCATTGAAATAGGAAATAAACTGAGAATTAGACTCTTCTTCCCCTCATCAGACTTACAAACTGATGCTTTACAGTCCCAGATATGCAAGCATAAAAGAGAACAGTAAAGAAGGTAGGTTTGATTTCCATCCACACCAGCTTTGTTAGTGAATAGGGCGTTATTTCTATTTATGTTTGTTTGGAGAAATATGTGGCATATATGTGTGTATATGAAATATATTATCTACCACTTGGTTCTTTAAAACAATGCTCATTTATAAACTTGCTCAACTAGAATATATAGGAAAAAGGGGAGAGAATATTCTAAGTCTGTTTTAAAAAGAAAATCACAACCGGGCGTGGTGGTGCACGCCTGTAATCCAAGCGACTTGGGAGGTTGAGTCAGGAGGATCGAGAGTTCAAAGCCAGCCTCAGCAACTTAGCGAGACCCTAAGCAACTCAGTGAGACCCTGTCTGTAAATAAAATACAAAAATAGGGCTGGGGATGTGGCTCAGTGGCCGAGTGTCCCTGAGTTCAATCCCTAGTACCAGAAAGAGAAGGAAGGAAGGAAGGAAGGAAGGAAGGGAGGGAGGGAGGGATGGAGGGAGGGAGGGGAAAGGAAAGAAAGAAAGAAGAAAGAAAGAAAGAAAGAAAGAAAGAAAGAAAGAAAGAAAGAAAGAAAGAAAGAAAGAAAGGGAGAGAAAATCACGTTTTGTAATCTTAGGAAGACGATTTTTACATTGTCATTTCCATGAGTAAAGAAATCTCATGTTTTCTTGTAAAGAAATCATTAAATGTGCTGTATCTCAAAATAGTTTTTTCCCCCAATCGAGAGGTTAAACCAATTGGTAGCATTAATAGTGCTGGGTTTAAATTTCTTTAAACTTCTTTTGTAGTATCTATAGGGACTTAACTGTTGAAAAGGTTACCCCAGGGGCAGAGATATCCAAGGGAGGAGAAACTTCTTTACAAAATACTTCAGAAAATAAGCTTTTTGACATGAAGGGAATTGTCCCAAAAAGACTGTGTGAAGTAAATTTACTTCTGCTTGCTATATCTAAACAAGTGACAGTGCACAGTTGTGTTGATGATATTTGTGTATTTATTCTCATCTTGTGTGTAATATTAAGCTTGTTTTGGCTATGATTATACATACAGTCTTCCAAGAAAATAAATCTGTATCTAAGTACTGTATTGCTGGGACTCTCTTGAGAAAATATATCTTAAAGGAGAAAATTGGGATAGTCTGTAAACTATTGGAGGGCTAGTACAACATAACTGTAGACTAATGCCTGGTTTCCTTTTTTGATTTGTAGGAATTTGTTCAAGAACAAGTGGAGGTAAGCTTTTCTCTTGAGGTTTCACACAGACTGCCACACATAAAAGGCTTCATTGTCTCATTTCCTTCTCCTGTTAATAACAGCTGCTGCAGGCCACAGGAAGCATCCAGGGGACTTTGCCACTGACTGTCCAGAAGGTTTTGGCCTCCCAAGCCTGCCATGGTAAGAGCCTCAACAGCCAGCTGTTGAGTCCTCCAGGTGCTGAGCACTGGCCTCAGTGCAGTGACTGAGAAGGAAGCAGAGGCACGTTTCTGCTCCCTCCCAAAAAGTATAAATTAAATTTTAAAAAGAAAGAAAAACTGAGTACACAAAACAGAGCCTAAAAAATTTTACAAAGCATGATGCCAACACTGACTTACATGATTGGAGGAGTAAGTTCTTTTAAATCTTTTTTTAAATTGATGCATTATAATTATGCATAATAGTGGGATTTTTTTGTTACATATTTGCACATGCACTGGAGGAGTGGCCTCTAGAGCAGGTACAGTTGGAGTTGAGTTTTGAATAAGAAGAGGGTGATGGATTCAGGCCTGGAAGGGGAAGTTCACCACAGGGAGAGGAAACAGCCTGTGCAGAGAGGACCAATAAATTGGACTGGTAAGAGAGCAGAAGCCTAGGTCACAGCCAACTCTTTAGACTTGATACAGAAGGTATGAGAGGCATTAAGAGTTCTCAAAGATGATGAAATGTGGAATGGTATTGGAGGAACTTACTTTAGGGATCACGACAGCTATGGAATCTCCTGTGACTATCATTAGACCACAATGTAGCCTCCAATCCACTGACCTCCTCCCTTCACCCTTTTATCCCTTTCTCTCTCTTCACCTCCTATGATTCATCAATCTATCTCCTGCAAATATCCTCAGGTCCTTTGCTCTGTCATCTTATCCTTACTCCTCATAGCTACTCCATCACTAAATTTCATCTTTGATATCTTCAAAATGTATCCTAAATATGTCTCATTTGATCTGACTTCACTTTCACTCCCTCATTCCCTCTATTTGGGGTGGGGTATACAGGGAACCCAGGGGTGCTCTACCACTGAGCTACTTCCCCAGCCCTTTTTGAGACAGGGTCTCACTAAGTTGCCCAGGCTGACCTTGAACTTGGGATCCTCCTGCCTCATCCTCCCTTGTCACTAGGATTACAGGCATGTACCACTATTTAGTTCTCTTAGTTCTCCACATGCTTTCTGGCTCTCCCTTCAACCTATTCTCTTAGTGCCCAGAGGAATCTTTTTGAAGCATCCCTCTGAGTATGTCATTCTTCTAACTAAAATATGGCAATGATTACCTATTGCTTGTTTTTTTTTTTTTTTTTTTTGCAGTGCTGGGGATTGAACCCAATACGCATTGCTTTTAGTATAAAGTTTTTATTCTTTACTAAGAGTCTTCATAATTTGACCCCTGCCTGCCTCCTTAGTGTCATCTCACATCACTGAGCTCCCCCTTGGTCTTTACCTTTCAGCCTATTTCTTTGGTTTTGTTCTTCTGTGTGCTAAACTTCTGTCAGTCTCAGAGCCTTTGCGCTTGACTTTCCTCTGCCTGATATCTCCCCTGCCCCTTCTTCAATCAGTTGTCTTTCTTAGTCCAAGGTGTCAGCCTTCCTTGACTTCCTAAACTAGATTTGGTCTTCCTGTTATATATTCAGATTCTCCATTTTATAGTACTAAAATTATTATGTAATTATTTGTTTAATGTTTGTCTCATTGCCCACAAAGCCTTCTAATGTGAAGTATATACTTAATAGATATTTTTCCACAGTGAATTAATGTAGGAATAAAAGGTAAGTTCTAATAATATGAAGGTTTATAAAATTAGGAAGATAATTATAGAAATTAGAAAAAAGGAGCAAATAAAATGGGCATTGAAAGAAAACAATCAGAGATTTCTATTGGACAATCTTTGGGCAAAAGGTAACTTCAGTTTCACAAACTCATAAGTAGGCAAAAATACTGTCTTAGAAAAACCCTCAAAGCAAGATTCTAACAAGGTAAGAAATGCCTCCTATAGGAATTAGACAAACACTCCATAAGGAAAAGCTGACAGACAGAGGTCAGTCCTGAAGCCTTAAAGTTTCATCCATGGCCGTAAGTGCCAACTTCAAGCTGTATTTAAAATCGCATTGAAGAAATCTAAGAAATGCTGCTTTTTCCAGCTATTTGGCTCTGACCCAGGGTCAACATTGGTTTCCCACCCCGTTCACTATAACCTTCCGGTTCTCTTTTGTTTAGGGGCCATCAAGTTTAATGACAGCTTGAGCCTAGAAGAGAGCTATCGCCTTATTGAAGCTCTGTCATGGTGCCAGCTGCCATTCCAGTGTGCTCATGGGAGACCTTCTATGCTGCCACTAGCTGACCTAGACCACTTGGAGCAGGAGAAACAGGTACACTAATGACTAGGAGGAGCAGGAAAGAGCAGTTGTCTTTATTTTCCAGATCTGCTTTCCAAGTGCAATCTGTCTTAATCCTTTCCAAAATGTGAGAGCTAGGAAAAACAAGCATTGGAGGTTTCATTGAAAGCCTTGCTCATTTCATCTTCCAGCTCAAATTCAAAATGGAACTTAGACTAAACTGTCGGATTGTCTACAGTTTTGATGGCTTTGTTTTTTTTGTTTTTTGTTTTTTTTTTGGAACCAGGGATTGAACTCAGAGACACTCGGCCACTGAGCCACATCCCCAGCCCTATTTTGTATTTTATTTAGAGACAGGGTCTCACTGAGTTGTTTAGGGCCTCACTAAGTTGCTGAGGCTGGCTTTGAACTCACAATCCTCCTGACTCAGCCTCCCAAGTCGCTTGGATTACAGGCGTGCGCTACCATGCCCTGCCTGGCTTTGTATTTTTAAGCTTAACTTCTATATATATTTGTGTATCTTGAAATATGGTACTTAATGACTCTGGGTTTGGTAAGGAGCAGAAGTTCTTCCTAGAGGTAGAGAAGATTGATAGAAACACAGAAAGTTCACTATTGGCAAAATATAGCCTCAGCATCCAGTTTCTTGATAGTATGTATTAGAAATGGTGACCTGTGAGTGTAGCTTGCCACATCCAATGATGTCTTGAGTTGTGGCTGAGGATCATCATCAGGCAGGGAACCAGGCTTTTGGAGATCTCAATACTGCTACGGCCCTTGCTACCCAGCAACCGTAGACAATGATGTGGATAATGCAATCGAGGCACAGAGTGGCGTAAATTAAGAACATTTTCTATCCCTATTATAATCTCCTTCCCCAGCACTGGGGATTAAATTCAGGGGCATTGAGCTATGTCCCCATTGCTTTTTTTATTATTTTTATTTTGGATAGTCTAAGTTGCCCAGGCTATCCTCAAAGTTGTAATCCTCCTGCCTCAGCCCCTCGAGTAGCTGGGATTATAGGTGTGCATGAGGGCGCCCAACTCTATCCTTGTTATAATCTTAAATGAAAAGAGAACATGAGCAAATAGTAGTAATGTCCATGTTGCTATTTTCCAAAGTCTTTTCTTTTGCTTATTTTTCCTGCTAAAGGCTATAAAGGTTTTTCTTGTTTCCTGACTCAGCCAGTTGATTTTACTCCATTAAAAACTCTTTGTTAGCCGGGCGTGGTGGTGCACGCCTGTAATCCAAGCGACTTGGGAGGCTGAGTCAGGAGGATCGCGAGTTCAAAGCCAGTCTCAGCAACTTAGCGAGGCCCTAAGCAACTCAGTGAGACCCTGTCTCTAAATAAAATACAAAATAGGGCTGGGGATGTGGCTCAGTGGCTGTGTCCCTGAGTTCAATCCCTGGTTCCAAAACAAACAAAAAAAAAACTCTTTGTTTCACATAACAATGAAAAAAGTTTTGTCCCCATTGGTGAAGAGATAAGAATCTAGATTTAAAGTTTGCAGTCTCAATAATCCTATAGAACTCTATAATCTTTTCTGAGTCCAGAAACTTGAAATCTAAACAGATTTGAACAGCTGTAATTTTCAAATACTTTTATGCTTCCTGGCTTTTCATATTGCTATTTGGAATTATTCTTCCCATAGGTTAAACCTAATCTTGCTAAACTTCGGAAAATGGCCGAGGCATGGCGTCTCTTTGGAAAAGAAGGCCCTGATGCAAGGCAGAGCCTGCAATCCATGCCTTCTTGTGAGCCCCCTTGAGAGTGGACTTTTGGATCCATGAGGAACCCAAGGGATTACAGGATGCCAAGTGCCTCTGAGCAGAGAGCAGGAGCAGCAGCTAGCAGTGCAGCCTGGACAGGGCCCTCACGTCAGTCCTCAGGTGCAGGTGGTCCCTCTACTGAAAAGTCAGATGGAATCAAGCCTGAAGACTATTCATTGATTTGCATCCACAGACACAGGAGGTCGCCATATACTGTCTACCATTTATAACTTACTTAAGTGATGAAATTTAATGATTAATTATTTGACTGGTGGGTTAGCTTATGTTTGAAGGGTATGTTTTTTTTTTTTTTTAATGTGTGTAATTTATTTCCAACCTCCAAACATGGACTTAATGAAATTGAGCTGAAACTAAACCTATAGCTAGTCCTAGTCGACTTTCTCCACTACCCCCTGGTTTTTCCATTAGTCCCTCCTTTCCTTCAGTCTTCACTTCCCTTTGCTGCTTTTAATATTATAAATCACAGATTTACAGTTTCTCTATTCTCAGTAAATCCCTTCCTGAAGTTGTCCATCAGAACTGTAGTTAAGGGCTGGGGATGCAGCTCAGTGGGAAGGTGCTTGCCCAGCATGTGTGAGGCCCTGGTTTTAATCCCCAGTATGGCAAAAAAGGCAAAAAAAAAAAAAAAAAGGGGGATTTTAATAAAATTATTTTATAGATTAAAAACTATTAATAAAGAGAAACATGGACAAAGATAGAATAGAGAAAAATTTGAAGTTCTGTTCCTGGTCTTTTGTTAGTTTTTTGTTATTACCTTTTGAAAACTCAGTGCCTAATGTTCAGATTCTGAGCCCATAAGATGGTAAAATGCTATGAGCTTGTTTTTTAAAATGTGATTTTTTTGTGCTTTATAAAGTGCTTTATGAAAGCAATTGTCATACTAAATGCAGCTTTTATTCTTTCAACCTAACAAGACAGAGTCCACACTATTTCTCCCCAGGAGACAAGGGTTCTTTTGGTTCCTTTTACATTGTGTCTTGGTTTTATTATTGTGCCTATCAAATGGCCTGTGATTTCACTTGGGACTAGGACTAATCTTTTTATAAATGTTTGTTTTTCCACTCTTAATCTGTATTTCCTCCACCTTTTCAGATGACTTGATTGTGGTTGTTGGGACTCAACTAGTGAAAAAGCAAAAAAAAAAAAAAAAAAACCAGCTGGTAGAGTCTATTGCATCTGGGACACTGTACAATTAATTAGTAAGATGTTGCAACAAGACTTTTCCCTTCAGTGTTTCCTGATCAGCCAGCTCAAATTGGCCTTTATATCAATGAAATAATTTTCCTCATTTTTTAATACAGGAAATAATTGTGTGCTCATGGAAGAAAGTTTGTTTGCCAACAACCCTGGAGTGAATCTTGGTAATGAAAGTATTGCCTTCATTAGCGTGGGCCTCAGGGCAGATGCAAGGGAAGCTTTCATTCATTTTTGAGGGATCTTTATAGAGTTACATAATTGAAACCCTGAAGAATGGGCACCACTGTCTACAAATGGCCTTCGTTGTACTGTATAAGTGGGGATTTCATACACTTGGAACTCTGACCTTAGAAAGGAGGGTGTTTCAGGGGACCTGAAAATCTGTAAGGGGCCCTGCCTCCAGGTCCAGTGGGGAGGCGTGGCCTTGGGCCTCAACCTCACTCACCAGAGCTGTGTGAAGACCACTTGTCCCCAAAATTTGAAAAATCATTTTAGGTCAGACCAATTTATGGAATTCAAAAAGTGTTACCTCTTATTAAGATGATGAGGGAGAAGTTCAGAAGATTTTGCTGTGTGTCATTCCATACTACCATTTTTTTGAGAGTAGTAAAGGATTAAAAAAAGTTCTCCATAAATTATGTAACTAGTCTTCCTGGCTAGCCTGACTCAAGCAATATAAGAGCTACCTTTTAATTATAAATTCAGTAGCATGCATCAGCATAAAAACAGCCTATTAACCAAAAATATCTGTTTGATTTTTGTGGTATTGGGATTAGAACCCAGGGCTGCCTCATGCCTGTAGGCAAACACTCTACCACTGATTTATATCCCCAGCCCTTTTAATTTCTTAGTGAGACAAAGTCTCACTAAGTTACCCAGGTGGACCTTGAACTTGGGATCATCCTGCCTGGGATTATCGATGGGCACCACCACACCCAGTTCCAATAAATTAATTTATTGCCTGTTAGGTTTTATTTTGTTCTATTTTGTTTTTAGCTCAAGTGCCATATGAATAGAGATGCATTTAATTTTCTAATACATGATAGTAATTATTAACACTACTCAAGGTTTATAAAATAACTTTTCATATAATTTATCTTATTTAAATTTCTTGATAACCTTTGAGTGGTATTATTCTTTTCATTTTACAAAGGGGGAAACTAAGGCTGAAAAATCTTTAGTGATTTGTCTAAGATCACACAGCTAGTAAATGATAAAACCAAAAGAGGCATCCCAGTTTTCTGATCCTACTGGGACTTGCATACTTAGTGCTTTGCATACACTACTTTTTTCTTTTCTTTTTTCTGTGTATGTGACCCAGGACCCCAGGCACACTTTATGTGCTGCTACTGAGCTACACCCCAGCCCTGCCTACACTATTTCTAATCCTTACCACAATCCTCTTGGAAGCTAGTCTCCCATCTTCACAGTTAAAAAGTCTGAGGCTCAAAGACATTGCCCAGTTGATAAGGACCTAGCTAAGTAAGAAAGCCAGAATGCAGACCCAGGCCTCTATAACTTCAGATAGCAAACTCCTTCCCATTATTACCCCATGATGTCCCCATGTAATACATTTTAAATTTACTAAGAATTCATTAATTTATAAACTTAGTGGTTCAACTTTATTAGATTCTGGTTGGTAAAGGCATTAGTAACTTCTGAGGGAAACTTTAGACATGAGATGTGAGACATGGCCATTCTTGAGAGTTCCTTTTTTTTTTTTTTTTTTTTTTGGTACTGGGGATTGAACCCAGGGGCATTCCACCACTGAGCCACGTCCCCAGCCCTATTTTGTATTTTATTTAGAGACAGGGTCTCACTGAGTTGCTTAGGGCCTCACTAAGTTGCTGAGGCTTGGCTCAGCCTCCCGAGCCTCTGGGATTACATGTGTGCGCCACCGCGCCTGGCAGTTCCTTTTTTGATAACATCAAAATTTATTGAGAAATAAAGGTGTATATGGCTGTCTCTGCCTTTAAGAGTCTTAACTTTAGTCAGGGAGAAAGAGAAGAAAACTGAGGATGAATATGGTAGCTTCCTCCAGGTTCAGGGACCACTGAGTCACAGCTAGATCTTTGTTGCTGAGATGAGAAGAGGTAAGAGGTAGCTTGCAGTAGGAGCTGCCAAAAGTGTTTAAAGCAAAGTGAAGGGTGCTATACTGAGGAGAATGGGAGAGGCTCGGGCAAGGACAGAACTGTGCTCGGATCTGCAGCTCAAGGAGCAGCAAAGTGGAAAGGTTCTAGCAAGTGGGCATCCCAGACCAAGGGAGAGCAAATGCAGTTCAGCAGCTCCTAGAGAGCCCAGAGGAGTAGCACAGCAAAGCTGCTTCTCCGATCCTGGCCATGCTCAGCTCACTGAATAGAGGAAGAGCAGTTTCTGACACAAAGAACCAGATTCTCACTGCTTGTTTTCCACCTGCAGTGCCACCATCTCATCAGAACACTTAACAAAGGCAGGCTCACAGAGAGAACTTGCATGTTTGCCTCCGTATTTCATGCCTATTTTCACCCTTTCTTGGCTGACTTGCTCTTCAATAGTGAGACAGCAAAGGGGGAGCCAGAAGAGAGGAAAAGAAGGAAGTTGGAAAATCAGTTCACACAATCTGCACCTCAGACTTCTACCCCTTTTTATTCATTGGTTCATCATTTAGCAAATATGGAGTAAGTCCCTTCAAAGTGTGTTGTCTCAGACGTCGTGGGGCATATAAAGAAGAGGTTATGCGATTTAGGATTTTTCTAACCCATGGGTCATCTTGATCCCATGCCCATTTGTTGCAGTGTACTCAATCTCATCCAAAGACCTCTCCCAAAGTTCTGGTGACCTAATCATAGCTGAGGGATCTAAGTGTCTTACCAATGAACAAATTGAGCTAGTGAGCTAGTGTGACTTGAGCAGCAATCTAAAGAACGGAGTTCTGGCCAGCCTTTCCTGACCTAGGCCTTGCAACTTGCTGTTTACTACAAAAAAAAGGAATGGTCAATGGTGTCCCTCCCACCAAAAAGCAGTTTGGAGTTAGCTCTGCTGTTCCAAGTTTACTGGTAGTCAACATTGCATTACCTTTCCTTTAATTGCAGAATGACATATTAGGAATTGTAGGAATCACGTTTTTGTTTTTTCACCACTAAGCAGCTTTTTCTGTATGCAGGTCTTAGTTCTAAATGTAACATGCTCAGGGTGGTGGTGGGGGGGCCACCACTGAAAGGATCCTTCTCTTTAGCACAGTATTTAATAGCAACATAAAGTGGTCCCCATTTCAAGTGCAGTGAGGTTCAAAGGCTGACCTCCACTGAGCAAGTGATGTGCAGAGACAGAAAGCTCAGACTACTAAATTGCTTAGCCATTGCACAACATCCTGGAATAGCAGCTTGGCAAACGAAAGAATAATTTAAGGGCTGGGATGTAGCTCAGTGATAGAGTACTTGCCTAGCATGCAGGAGACCTCTGTATTCAGATCCCCAGCACCACAAAAAAGAAAGAAAGAGTATAGGCCACATATGAAAAACTTCCAAACACCATATTCATTTTTTGTCAGGGAGGGGCCTGTCTGCAGAGGGAGTTTTACAAAGACCATGTATGTGACCTTTACAATAATCATATCATGGTCTTATGCCTCATATGGCCAAGCAGTTCTGATGTAATGAGTTCTACATATGTAGTGTCGCAGAGCCATACTGTGTGCAGACCCATGTGACCAGTGCCTTCATTAGCCCAAAGACTGTCTCAACAGATTGGTCTGAGAAATGGTTTTGAAGCACATCTCTGAAATGTACAATCCTATGGGTACCAGCATTTCTTTCTTTGAGGTATCACTTTACACTTAAGTTTGTCTTGGTAAAGTATTTTTCAAAGACTTTTCTTCTGAGGCTAAATTAGGAATTTCTGTTCCTTATTCAAGTTCCAAGAATTGTGCCTTTCCTGCCCTCCGCCCAACTTGGAAGATAGAAACCGTGGGAAAGAGCGTCTTTACAAACTGCATTTAGTTATCTAACTTGGTTTATTTAGCATGTTCAGGAAGACTTGTGCACCCATGGAATCCTATTTCTGTTCATTCTCTCCAAGGGTTTTTTTGTTTTTTTTTCTGGATTCTGCAGGGTTGGGAGGAGGGCCAGGCCCAGGGGGTAGGTAAGGAGTCATGTGGGACTCCTGTTTTGCCCTGTGCAGATATTTTTCTCTTTCCAGCATTTGCCCCTCTTCAAATGGAAAAAGGGAGAAGGACAAATAAAGAAACAAGGCTTTGTGGAGTTTACTTTATTGAGGGCATAACTGAGGATTCTTTAGATCCTGAAGAATATGCATTCCTGCAGTTCTGTTCTAGGCACTGAAGAGTTGGCCCGATGAGACGGCTTCTAACCTTCGTCCATCTCAGTCGTGCCTGGGAAGGATATTGGTGCTAATTTTAGACATGGAGACTAAGATGCACAAAGGACAAGTATCATGAAGCATTTTTGGAGCCAGGAACAGATTTAAATTCCTTGACTCACTGCTTCTCTTCCTCCAAACCACACAATTGTACCCAGTGAATTGCTGTTAGAATTGGTGCCTTCAGAGGAGACAATTGCTCATAATTGGTAGCCATAAGCCGCTTCACTGAGAAAGCATAGGGTCTTAGATGCTTGAAAGAATAATTGACAGACTGAGGCCTAAGTGAGTCAAGTTCTTCTGAGTCACACAGCTTTGGTCTTGTTTTTCCCTGTCAGGAAGATGGAACCCAAGGCAAAGCCCTGTCTAGCAGAGCAGAGGCCTTTCCCTCATAACCTACTTCTGACCAGTGTTGACCCAAGCGTGGTTATCAAACCACCTGTCCAAATCTCTTAGGAGCAGATTCCTAGGCTCCCTCCACCCAAATACTGCCACAAGAGGTAGAGATCAGCCTTTGTGACAAGCATCCTTGGGAGGATCAATTTCAGGATGATTAGTTCCTAAATATGGAAGATCGTCTGGATCACCTGGAGAGATTTTTTTTTTGTTGTTAACATCTATAAATCATAAAATTTTCCTTTGTTTTTATGGAATAAAGGTCATATTATGCATTTTATAGCTTGGTTCCCCCTACTCCAGCTTGTTTTTAACGGAATATTAAAACTAACTTCCTTATGAATCTATTCCATCTTTAAAGGGTGACAAATCACCAGCCCCCACGGCACAGGCCAATAGCATATACAAGCTAAATGGATTCAGCAGGAAGTTTTCAGTGGGTTTTCCATCCAGTGGAATCAGCAGACACTAACCAACTGCAGCCAACTCCTACCATTTAGGAATGTGGGTTAGGAGTTGCAAAATCTAATTTTCAAGGAAAGCAAGAAATCTGAATTTCTTACATGGGCAATCTCCAGATTCTTAAATATTTAATTAACTATAATTAAAATTAAATGCTGGGTGAACCATCCAAAATGTTTTCAACCTGCTCTCAGTCACCCTTTTGAAACCTCTATTGCTTATATACATAATGTCCCACAGTGAAAATGCCATATTTATTTAACATTTCTTCTACTGCTGAACACTGAGCCATGACAGCACAAATGTGACACTGAACATTCTTACTTTGTGTGCTTGAACACATAATTCTAGAAGTGTAGGTTGCCTTTTAAAATGTTGTACCAGTTTATAGTCCTATTAACAGGGCATTTAAGAGGGTCCTTTTCTGGGAAGCTTTAAACTAACTCCAAGGGTTCTCCAAAGGTCACATGCAGTAGGTCTGAGAGGGAGCAAAATGGTGTATTGTTTTAAGCTCCCCAGTGATTCTGATAATCAGTGATCTTGGAACCACTGACTAGATTACTGAGCAGTTATTGGGGTCCATATCCAGTGAATTATGAAAACTGTAAATACTTTCATTTGTCCATGTTCTAGACTTTCCCTTCTAATTACAGCCCTCTTTGAAACCAAGAAAATGGTTCTGCTGCTGCTATTTCAGTTCAATCGGAGTTCAGGACAACAAACTCAGGAGCCTTCCAGTAGCTTTTATTGGCACAGCCTAGGAAAAGGTGTGGGATCCATTTCTGAGCAAAAATTTGCATCCCTGCAAGGTACTCAGTGTTATGTTTAACACACCACTGAACCAGAAAGTTGAAGTCCCTGAAACAGATGTGGCCAGGTCACTAAGAGGCTCCAAAATCACTAGGCAAAGCCCTGCTGCTCTGTTAAGACCTTAAAGATGCAAGAGACAGTCCTGGATGCATGCCTTGTTCTGGGATGACTAAAAAGGCAGGAAACAGGATCAAGTTTTTTAAGGTTTACTGGGTCCGCTCCCCCGCTGCTAGGAGGATGGGTTGTAGCAGCAGCACCAAGGCTCCTCTCCACTATCTAAGCAGTTTCTGCTTAGAACAAGTGGTGGTCATAGGACGTGGTCATCAGGATGGTAGAGCTCACTCATCAGGCGGTAGATATAGGAAGGTGCATTCCCACCAATGTTGGAGATGAAGAGGGTAATGAGCTCAGGGGGGACGTAGTCAAACACAGGGCAGTGAACGCTGACCTTCTCCAGAATGTCACCTGAAAGGAAATCACAACTGCTAAAGACAAAGCTGAGGCTCCTACTCTAAGCGTTAAGTAGTATGTGCAGTATAGGCCCAATAGTGCAGGCATACTAAATACCCGGAAGGGAAGTTGTGACTCAGTACAGACTGGAGGAGAGGACTCCGGATCATAATTCTCCCTGCTAAAACTCTCCAATGCCTTTGCCTACGCCTTAGTAAAATTCAAACTTTTGCAACTTTCAAAGTCTGGACTCACACCACCACCATGTTATGACTCGTACCGCTCTCACCCATTCTCACGACTTTCCAGCCATATGGCCATCTTTTTCCAACTGGGTAAGTGTATACCCATCTCAGGTGTCTAGAAAACTCATGCCCTGATCTTCACATGGCAGGCTCTATTCATTCAGTACCTGGTGGCAATGACATCTCCTTAAGACCCTTGCCCAATCTTGTTAGTACCTCAGCCTCTAACACATCACTTTTGTTTTCTTCCTAAAACATCCCAGGTCCTGATGTTTTCTTGTCAATTGTCCACAACAGAATAAAAGCTCTTTAGGAACTGGGCCTTACTATTGTTATATCTGCATGCCTAGAGACAGTGGGTGCTCAATACATATTTCTTAAAGAACAGGTATCTAAATAAAGGGATGAAATTATTCAACTTCCAAGAAGAATTAGGACCCCATGTTTTGTGCTTTGTGCTCAGAGGGTGTTTTTGGCCAGCTTAACTGCTTAGGAGGCAGCAGGTTCATTGAGCAAAGAAAAAGACTCCAACACACAAGGGCATCCAGGCTACAAGTGAGTTTTACAAGTAGGAACATTCCAGAGCTTGCTTCCTTTGGCAGTCAAGTCACCAAAATGACTCCCTAGAGCAACTGAAAACAGGTAAAGTTTTCTGCTCAATTATTGCCTGTATTTCAAATAATGTGCAAAGCCAAACCCATCTAACGCTGATGACCAACCTACATGACCCCCAGAACTCAGCTAACACATACATATTAGTCTAAGAACAAATTAACAAGGACTAGCTCAGGTACCCATCCTCAGCTGCTAAATACAAAGTCCTCACAAGAAGCATAATAAAAAACAGGACAGCACTCAATCCTACTAACCACCCCCACAATGAAAAGACCAAACACACACACACACAAACACACACTACTCTCCAGTACCTTCTGTGAAAGGCAGGACTTCTTCAGGAGCCACAAACTTGTGAAATGAATCTTCTTCATTGGGAAACTAGGAAAGAAAAAAAAATTTTTTTAAAGACCCAGCAATTCCACTTCTAGATATATATCTAAGAGAAACGAAAATATATGCACACAGAAAACTTATATACAAATGCTTAAAGCAGCTTTATTTACAAAAGCCAAAAGGAATCAACTCAAATGCCTATCCACAAATGAATGGATGAACTGTGGTGTACCCAGTGAAATGATTCAGCCTTAAAAAGGAAACTCTAACATGTGTTACAACATGGAAGACTCTTGAAAACATTCTGTTAAGTGAAAAGTCATAAAACAAAATGTCACATATTGTATGATTCCTTTGATATGAAAATATACAAAATTGTCAAATCCATAGACAGAAAGCAGACTAGTGGTTAGTAGGAGATGGGGAGGGAGGAGTAGGGAACAATGACTTAATGGGTACAGGGTGTTTTTCGGGGATGACATGAAGTTTTAAAGCTAGAGAATGATAGTTGCATAATGCTGTGAATGTACTAAATGCCACTAAATTGTACATTTTAAAGTGGCTAATTGTATGCTATGTGAATTTCACCTCAATTAAAAAATACAGAGACATATAAATAGGTTGTTTTCAATGTAAATAGCTTTTATCACTGACAAAATGGCTCTTTATTTAGCAACTGCCTGTATTCAGGCCATAAAGGAAAGGCCTTTATGACAATGACAAATAAACCAATTCTATGACCCTACTTTCAACCTGTTAGGCATCTTCAGAAATTGTTGGGCAATGGGGGGGTGGTGTGACTTGCATGCACAGGGCCTTTCTTTAGTCCATACTGTACTGACATTATAATTTTGACTTCTAAAGCTGGCAGAATATAACTATCAATTGTGTTTTCTGTTCAAGGCTTCTGTGGCTCTTTCCATCCTCTACTGGTCTGATTCACTGAGTAAACTCAGAGTAAGGAGGTCAAGTTCAAGCCTACACTCTGCCTGCACGCTAGACAGACACACATACCTGTGGGGAAAGTTTGAACATGGGTGCACAGACGATGAGTGGGGTGAAATGGTGCTTTGCTGCCAGTGCCAGGGTATGGGTTCCTGCCACAGCTCTCAGTGCGCCATTAGCCAGGATGGTCTTTGTGCCAATGATCACCTTTGGGACAAGAAGAAAATGTGAGCCATCCTGGTGACAGGGCCATTGGCCACCACAGGTTGAATGCTCAGGCCTCCTCCATCCTGGCACCCTGAGAAATCATAGATCAGCAGAAGGAAAGTAAGCCTAGGCTCTGTACTAGAAAGTTCTGGCTTTCCAAAGGAAAGAATGAATGTAGCATGGGGCAGGAAACTGAAATACCTACAGCTCTCTGCCCTGTCTTTTCTGGAATCTATATGCTATACCTTTCAAGAAGCCAGGAGTCTTCTTTATTTACCATCCACTATTGCTAAGTTCTTTTGAGCCTAAGACAGGAACCCTGTAGCCAACCCCTAACAGTTGACACTCCTAGTTTGATTCTACTTCTTTCTTTTCAATTCTTTAAACAAATTTAGATGCTACTCCAAGTGAAGGACAGTGATGCAGACAAGAGGGAAAGAAATTCAGCTAATAGATTTAAAATGCCTATGTATGTACTTTCGAAGGATAACTAGAATCTTTCTTCTCTTACTATAGATAAGAAAAAAACCCCAGTATTTTAGAAATATAATCTTCATGAATTCAACAGAGTAACTTCAAAGACACCCACCTTGTTGACTCTTGACATAACAGCAAAAATGGCAGCATCAGTCATGACAGTAGTTTCAATACCTGCTTTGGACAAATTGACAGCCATTTCATGACCCTGCAATAGGAGGGAAAGGCTGATGCTGGGAGAGAAAGAAACAGAGAAAAAGAGCTCTCAGATGTACCTGGACCTGGGAATGCTGTGCTATAGGCATATCCAGCAGCCAGTTCCCAAATTCACTTTTCTGCCTATGCTGGGTATTCCCTTATGAGCTGCAGGAAAGCTCAGGGGAAGCTAATAAACATATTACTCCACAGCAGCACTACAGCAGCCACAAAACTGGAAATACAACTCACTTGCATAACCGAGCATAGCTGCCACAATAACTCCTGGCTCATTCTTTTACAACATCCTGCATCCTTACATATTTCTCTTTCTGAAACCTGTTATTTACTTAAGGATTGGGTGAGATCAGACCAAGCACCAGTCATCCCCAAGGTAAATTACCCTCTTATGATTCCTAAAAGAGCCAATATTTATCTCTTCTTGGACCCAGTGGTTTCACCCAACATTCTTAAACCACAGCTTGAAAATGTTCACCAGATGAAAAACTTCAAAATTCTGTTAAGGTTTTACTTCCACCTATCCCTCCTTTATTCCTTCATTTTTCATTTTTTCTTAGCAACTCCAACAGTTCCCCCTACCTGGCAGAAGGGAGCACACTCTGCCACAATGACATGGAATTTCCTCTTTCGGGCAGCTTCTTTGAGGAAGGCCTCTACTGTTCTAGAAAAGCCAATGGTCATGATCACCTCATTGGAATGGATGTGTTCCAGAGCCTGGGCTGCAATGTTCTCCGTGGTGCCTTCTGCAAAAACAATTTTTGCAAGGAAAATCTGAAACCATCATGCTACCTCACAGACATGACAACAGTATGGAAGGGGATATTTGTCCTTCATAAACTGCCCACTTAGGGCTGGGGATGCAGCTCAGTTGGTAGAGTGTTTGCCTCACAAGCACAAGGCCCTGGGTTCAATCCTCAGCACCACCAAAAAAGTAAAAAATAAAAAAATAAAATGAACTGCCCACTTGGGAGAACCTGCTACCACAAGGCAAATGGGCTTAAAAATAAAATGTCACAATTTCTAAAAAGCTCCACTCCTTTGGGATTTTCTACCTGCTAAATTTTTAGCCTGCACCTCTTTTCCAGTGGCACCCCTACTCATCCATTCCTTCCTGCCACAATATCAGCTCCTTACAACTACTTCTGAAGACACTAAGTTCAGTTAAGAAAAAGCAATCTGGGGGAACCCTAAAGTGCTGACTGTGAGGTAAACAGAGCTGCTTCCCAAAAGAACTCCTCCACAAGGTGGCCACGACCACCTCTACCTGAGGGAGGGAAGCAAGAGAAGAAAATGGGGAAGGAATTTGGAATCAGAACTTTGGGGCCTAGTTTTTTTGTCCTATGAGGAACTCTGATTGTAATGAATATCTGTAGGTCTCTTGGGTCACAGAAAAAAATTTAAGAGGAAGTTTAGTGAGGGAGGGTATATCAAGTGTGATTTGAGGAAGTTTATTTTCTTTGAAATGAAAATAAAGCTCTATCCTAATAGAGCCTTTGCCACAGTGGATCTACAGCCTATAAAGGATTGTTCTGTGAAGAAAAGTAAAAGTATGGAAGGTTACTTTAGTACTGCTGCCTATTCCACCCATTGTTTTTTTTGTTTTGTTTTGTTTTGCGGTGCTGGGGATTGAACCCATGGCCTTGTGCTTGCAAGGCAAGCACTCTACCAACTGAGCTACATCCCCAGCCCTAATTCCACCCATTTCTAATCAGAGAACCAGAAGAGAGGTAATCCCTTCCACCTCATTAACGACTTCCAGGGACTGGCTTCTGTTTTCTCATCCCTTGCGACCTGTTCTGTCCACCCAGCGTTTAGACATCTTACCCAATTCCACCAGCAGCTCATTAATCGCCTCAATTATGTTGGACTGAAGTTGGGCATAATGGACGCTGAAATCCTCGCTCAGGCCTCCGGATGTCAAGAGTTTGTGCAAGGACTCCTGCTGATCGCTCTCATCACTGCGTCCATGCAGTCTACGGGGACAAGACCCAAATGGGGAGGAGGTACAGTCAAGTAAGCAACAAGCGCTGCACAGCAACAACAGTGGCTCCACAAGCGCAGAGAGCACATGCAAAAAGCGCCCCTGCGTCCAACCCAGAGCCCAGGCCGTGGGCCCGACCTGCCATACTCCTCCCGGATGATCTTAAGCACTCTCCGCACCATGTTGCCCACGGTGGTCTCCGAGGGCTGCGCGGCCGTCATCCTCCTGCCCTCTCTACGGATCAACTCCATCAGCTCCCCTATAATCCGAGAGAGAGCAGCTCACAATGCGGCCTGGGCAACTTTTAGCCTTGGGATCTGGGACGCGAACGAGGTAGGCCCGCCTCACCTGCGTTGCTCCAGCGGTGGTCGGTGATGATCCGGCGCAGCAGCCCCAGGGTCTCCCGAGCCATGTCCTCCGAGCTGCGCTGCCCGCCGCCCCGCTTTAGGGTCTCCACAAAGCCCTCGATCCTCTCGGACAACTCCGAGCCCTTCGCCGCGGCTCCCGGCATCTCAACCACAGACAGACTCAATCCACACCTGCAAGACCCACGGTTGCACTTCCGGGGCGGGAGAGGTCAACTTCCGCTCCGAGAAGAAAACTTCTGTTTGGGAGACGGCAGGTCCGCCCCTTTCATCTGCCTGGGCCAATCAGAGACGTGAGGCTCGGGTTATTCGCTTTCCACGGAGCCTCCGCTCGCCTCGGCCGGAAGTGGCTTTTCCAGACCACCCCGACGCTGAGCTGGGGTGACCGGTCCAGCCTGAAGAGGCGGGGTGGGAAGGCTACTCTGCTGCTATGGTAACGAAAAGCTTCTACGCTCCCTTGCTGCGACCCGAAGCAGCGCTGGAGAAGTCTCCGCCTCCTTCCTGGCCCGGCAGCTCGGTGACCGTCTGGTGTCCTGACGCAAACGCTCCAAGTGTGCGTCCAGGACTCGCTGCCCCTTGGGAAGACGCCCCATTATAGTGCTGTTTATTGCCTGGTACTGATTGCTCCCGGCTCTCCAATGGATTCAACCCCGCGAGGACGGAGATCATTATCTATTTTGCCTTTATATACCCGCGGCTTGGCACGTCTGATAGAAGAGAGAGGAAATCGGGGATGAAGAGAGTACCGTTAACAAGGATTTTATAATAGGAGCAATACGGGAGCAAAGATGATGTCCTCCAATTTGGTGGACTTGCCCTCCTGCAGAGGCCGGAGAGTACATATAAGAGCTACCATTTATTTAAAGCCTATCACGTAATGGGCACTGTGTGAGAGTTGACTCTTCTACAGTTGGGTGAAATAGATCTCTTACTCTATGTTACAAGAGAAACAGACCCACAATATTTAAGCAGTTAGGAATGGGAGGAGTTCATGCTTGTATTAGGTCTGTCTGAATCCAAAATCTGTAATAGGAATCTCTATTTTTACCCCCTCTCCCTGTATCGGGGATTGAATGACGGGACGCTTTACTACTGAGCTACATTCCCAGCCCTTTTATTTTATTTTGAGACAGGGTCTCCTTAAATTGCTGAGACTATCCTTGTACTTGCAGGCCTCCAGCCTCAGTCTCCCAAGTTACTGGGATTACAGATATGTCACCACTCCCAACTCTAATTATTTCCTTAAGATAAATTCCTCAAAGCCAAGTCCTTAGGCATGCACATTTTCAAGACTTTGGTTACAATTAACAAATTGCCCGTCAAAAAGATTTTGTCAGTGTCAAAGTCAGACAAAGATAGTGCGAGAAAACTAACATCTCCAGCATCTGTCATGAATCCAATATCTGCAACAAATTGTTAGCACCTCAAATCCAGCTACACTAAAAAAGAATAATACAGTTTCTTTATCCATTCATCTACTGAAGGGCATCTAGGTTGATTCCATAATCTAGCTATTGTGAATTGAGCAGCTATGAACATTGATGTGGCTGCATCACTGTAGTAATCTGATTTTAAGTCCTTTGGGTATAGGCCAAGGAGTGGGATAGCTGGGTCAAATGGTGGATCCATTCCAAGTTTTCTAAGGAATCTCCACACTGCTTTCCAGAGTGGCTGCACCAACTTGCACTCCCACCAGCAATGTATGAGTGTACCCTTTTCCCCACATCCTCGCCAACACCTGTTGTTGCCTGTGTTCTTAATAAAAGACATTCTAATTGGGGTAAGATGAAATCATAAGGTGGTTTTGATTTGCAATGGAATATTACTCAGCCATAAAGAAGAATAAAATTATGGCATTTGTAGGTAAATGGATGATGTTGGAGACTGTTATGCTAAGTGAGATCAGCCAATCCCAAAAATCCAAAGGCCGAATGGTCTCACTGATAAATGAATGATGATGCATAATGCGGGAGGGAAGGGTGGCAAGAAGGGAGGAAGGATAGATAGCATGGAGGGAAGGGAGGGGTGGGGTCGGCGTGGGGGGGTAAAAATAATAACAGAAATTGTGACAAATACCATTGCCCTGTGTACATGTATGAATGCACAGATGGTGTGACTCTACTTTGTGTCCAACCAGTGAAACAATAGCTGTACTCCATTTGTGTTCAATGAATCAATAAGTAAATAAAAAAAAAAGACAGAGACCAAAAAAAAAAAGAATAATACATATGTATGAAGCAGAATTTAAACCTGGAGTGGAGCTTCAAGACTTTAAAATCAATCACTATAATATTATAGTGAAAACCAATCACTATAATATTAACAATCTAAGACGCAAAAGCACAAGATTATATCAATAGAGGCAAAAAAAAAAAAGATTTGAAAAAAGTTCCAAGGTCCATTCATGATAAAAACAGAAAACTCTGAATAAAAGGGAACTTCTTCAATTGATAAAGGATGTTTTCAAATCATACACCTAAAATCGTACTTCATGGTAAAAGATTGCTTTTTCCTAAGATCAGGAACAAGGTAAAGATACCTATTCTAACCACTCCAATTTGATATTGCTTCAAAATTCTTGCCATTGCAATAAGGCAAGAAAAATCAATTTGAAAAGCACACAGAATGGAAAGAAAGAAAACTATCCTTATTCATAGAAAACATCATTGTCTACATAGAAAAATGCTAAAGAATCAACCACAACAATAGAAAAAGTTTAGCAAGAATGCAAGGGCAACACAGAAAAATGAATCATATTTCTATATAATAGCAGTGAACAATCAGAAACAAATTGAAAACAATTGCTATAAAAAGTCATGGAATATCAGTTTTCTTATGTGCAAATTTTAAAATGTCTTTAAAATTGTTTTACTTTACATGCTTG